>CM066335.1:24237849-24295349 GCA_033807585.1 Hydrophis major
CCCCCAAATCCCATGCCTGGCTGGCCTCACCCACCCCACCCAGGAGTCCCCACATGGCCAATTTTGGATGCAGGTAAGGGCAGGGCACACACAGAGGCTTGGAGAGGGTGAAAAATGGGCCTCCTGGAAGTTCGGGAATTTTTGAAGCCTACCCTTGAGCATGGCTCATTGCGACTACCGATTCCAGTGTGTGAAACCTTTTCAAGAGAAGGAGCAGATCAGCTCCTCATCTCAAGAGGACAAGGGAACAACAAGCCAAGAGGGAATGGATTTCTGAAGACCCCCCGACTGGCATTTGACAGTTGTGGTTTGTGTGTCTGTTCCTGTTGCTGACGGGAAAAGGGAGCCACGAGTTAAAACCATCTTCTGTTCACAGTAGACGCTGGTGCTTTGAGCCAACTTTTCCTAGTTGCCCTTAGATTCTCCTTTATGATCAAGGTCTACTTTATTGAACTTCTCCAGGGAACTCACAGCAGTCCTGCCTCTCTTTCCTTCTCTCAATCAATGGAGAATTCTCCAGTGAGAAAAGGCGAAGGAAAAAAAAAAAGAGATGTCTGCATGAGAGATGAAGAGAGAGTGCTTTGCTGGCTGTTATCGACATAAAAAGCTTTGGTTATAACATTCCTACAAAGGGCTAGGGAGTTTGGTTTTGTTCCTGGTTTATAGATACATAAATATATATACATATACATATACATATATACACACACACACAAACACACACACATATATATGTGTGGTTATTGGTTATTTGTTTATTCGGGTTTTCGCCCGTGTAAAATCTTGGCAACGTTTTGACGAAATCTCATTCGTCATCTTTAGGCTTGTGTCTTCGGCTTTGTGCTTCTCGGAGTAATGTGAGCTTGCAGCTGCTTCTTCCTTTTAACTGCCAGTGGGGGTGTGACTTGATTGGGTGGGGGTTTGGCTGTGTTCTGATTGGCTGGGGGTGTGCTCTGTTCAGGTGGGGGCTTGATTGTGCTCAGGTTAATCTTAGTTGCTGGGGGATTTGAGCTGGTGAGATGTGATCCTGTTGTTTGGCTTCGCGTTCGTGGTTGTGCCACGTCTTCATGATGGCCGTCCGTTTGCTTCATGTATGGGTCAGAGGGGTTTGAAGTGGGTAGTGATGCAGCTGTGGTACGGCTTCTGGTCCGACCACGGAAATTGTACTTCCTGCAAACAAGTTTGGAGTGGTTTACATGTAGTTTATATTTGTTGTGTGCTCTTGTATTATTGCGGTTGAAGTTGAAGTAGTCATTGACTGGTAAGACTGGTAATCAACCAATGGAATGGCTTGCCTTCAGAAGTGGGAGCTCCATCAATGGAGGCTTTCAAAAAGGGACTGGACTACCATTTGTCTGAAATGGTGTAGGGTCTCCTAATTGAGCAGGGGCTTGAACTAGCAGACCTTCAAGGTCCCTTCCAACTCTATTATTCTGTGTTCTTTCATGGTTATCCCTGATTTGCTCAATGGATGGAATTCAAATGCCCTACATTCAAAGCCATGGCTCATATGCCAAGGTAAAAATTCACACCACTTCTCAAGGTAAAACTAAATAAATCCTTTTATGACTTAATATAATGAAAGATTCCGTCTTGACGAGCTGGCTTCTGGCTTCCAGTTTGAATCAGATCAAACCACTTATTGAAAGAGGGCCATTTTAATCCAGAAGATCTCCATTGGCTTATTCAGGAAGTTTTCATTAAGTCTTCTTCTTCTTCTTCCCCTCAAAATGGAAAATGAAAAAGGGTTTTTTGTTTTTTTAAAATGTCCTTTCCTGTTTTTTCCTGATGGTGTCGAACATCTATAGCTGTTGTCTATGCGGGATCTAAACTTCAGGGTCTTAAATTAAGCTAATTTTGGCTTTCAGGAAAAAACCCACAAGGTTTGTGAACTTTTGCCTCTGCCCAAAATTTCCAGGATGAACTTTGACATGCTCAAAAAAGAAGGAGGAGGAGGAGGAGGAGGAGGAGGAGGAGGAGGAGGAGGAGGAGGAGGAGGAGGAGGAGGAGGAGGAGGAGGAGAATTATTATTTCTTCAGATGATTTGGTCCCTTACTAGCAAAGCCTCATTATAAAAGGAAAAGAGGTCTTCTCCTTTTAAAAAAGGAATTTATTCTATTTATAGCGACATCATTATCTCTAAGCTTCCAATGAAGCTCAGTTGCAAGTAAACAACTCTGTATTCAAATACTCTTTCAGAGTTATTGATAGTTGGTTTCACTCTCATCCATCTGATTTCTCCCCCTCCCTCCCAATCGCCTTGAGGAGCTGATCTTGGTCTTCACTTGTTTGTTCACTATTGATGTCACGACTGAGAAATGACTTCTCAGCGCTTCTACTGATAACACAATAAATAGGTTGTGTGTTTCTCTTGTCTGGAAGGTAAACAGCTTTTGAGAGAGAGAGAGAGGAGTTAAAAAGGAGTGAATGGAACAGGACTTGCTACTGAAAGGAGAAACTTAAGGCAGTTTTCTTTTTCAAAAAAGGATGGTCTTAATTGCCAATGAGCTAACTTTTAAGCAGAATTAAACTCTCTCTCACACACACACAGAAATTATTGGCTTGCAGAGATTCCCTTCTCTAAGAATTTAAAGAGAAGCAGCACTTAACCTCCCATTTTCAAAGCCTCCCGGCGTTTCAATGATTCTTTGTTTGTTTGTTTGTAATTATTCAACACAAACAGAGCAATGATAAATAAAATTCCGAGTAGATTGGCTAATCGGTGGGAGGTTTTAATGTAATATAATCTGATTGCATATATATATATATATATATATATATATATATATATATATATATATATATATATATATTGCACTCCCACCTTCTGTTCTGCCAAAAATGCAGAAAACAATGGGGCAAACCCACTGAGGGGTGTCGAAGTTCCTGTGGTCCAAAAGCCAGCAATGTGCTTTAAATTAAGGGCAGACATTTCAAAGGTTAAGAGGGCTGTTTCTTAAGCAGAAAACGAACAAAGAAGGAAGGAGAAGGAAGAGGGGGAAAATGGGAAGCATTTATTGCTTAAAACACTAAAATCTGCTACACTTAACTGGGACGGCCAAAAAATAATAATAATCTTCTTAACCCAGCAAGAAAAGGGCTGGGTTATTCCTGCAAAGAATGCTACAAGGCATTGCTTTTCCCCCAAGGATGGTGGGTCTGAGTAACTCACTGGCTGCTGCGTTGATACAACGTCAACACAGCATTCATAAGAGGGGCTAAGAACCTCCAAGCTGACTAGATGGGACACATCATGAACACATGTGAAACTATCCCTCAGATTACTGCTGAAGTCTTCTTTCCCATAATTTCCCATAAATCAGCTTTGCAAATCCTGTGAAATGGTGCTGCAAACCATCAGGAGGGATGTGTTGTGGTTCGCCGGCAGCCAGTGCAGATGGCAGCGGAGTCAGCCAGTGGGGAAAAAAGGGGACCAGTCCAGGAGTCTGGAGAAGACTCAGACAAGGGTCCTGCATCCGATGCAGAGATGGGGCCAGGACCACCTGGGAATGGGGTGCTGACTCTGTAGCCTCCAGAGTCTGGCAACAGCGAGGCAGAGGAACAAGGGGAGCCCGTTCCCAGTGTGCCCATGCACAGAGCTGCTAGAAGGCAAGAACAGCTGAGACAAAAGGGGCAACTCGGGAGTAAGGCTGGGAGGTGATTGCCCCTCCCAAAAGTCAGACCTCAATGACAAAAGCTTTGCAGGAAGCAAAGTAGTTCAATAGTTTCCGAGTCGTTCTTGAAGCTCTGTGAACTCTGGTTGGTTTTTTTCTGGGACTTTTCTTGGTTTATGTTATAATTAATTGGACTTCTGTTTTTTGGCAGCATTCTACAGCACTGAAAGGCATGCTCTTATCTGGGGGAACTGTTTATAATTAGTTCTGGCAGGGAACGCAAGGAATTCCCAGCGTTGCATTAAAAAAGGTTTTGCTTTCCAAATAAGTTTGGGTTTCATTAAGTTTGACGAAGCCTGGGTCAGAACAGGATGGTGATAGCAGCCGTGGAAGTGAGATTGACATTGGAGATGCTCCTCTTTACAAGCTCTCGTGACCTGTTATCTTGTCTATTTTGAACACCTCCCAAAAGTGTCTAAACACTTTTTTTTCACAGCATGGGAGAAATTCCACACACTGGAAATTTGAGAAGGTGAGTGGAGGTTTATAAAGGGCAAACAATGCAAATGGAATTGTCTACCTTTAATTTTTGCTTTTTCTTGGATTTGCACGGAGAGGGAGTGTAGGACATTTCTGCTTATGGCCTCGAGTCAACATGATTCTCTGGGTTTTCCTATGGAAGGGTGCCATTGACTTTTGACAGTGATGTCACAAGGAGCTCCTGGACCCACAACGAAAGCCATCTGGTTGCCTATCTCTGGCTCTGAGGCCACATCTTTCCCATAAGTGCCATCGGAAATCCAAAACTGATGTCATAATAACCCCCCAGGTAGGGTGTGCCTTTGATGAGTTGCAAGAGGAACACAACGTTAACCAGTGGGAGAAGTAAGTCATTTTGAAGGGCAAGGAGAACCAAGGGACTCTTGGATAACAGGAGGTCCAGAAGGCCCACAATGAAGAAAAGTGTGAAATTAAGCGTATCAGGGAAGCTACGTTTGAAAAGCAAAGCTTGGAAGTTTGGGGTTTCTTAAAAAGCTTACCTGATCATTATCATCTTCATCGCTGCTGAGTTTCAAGTCATCTTCAAGCATTCTTTTCAGCGGAAAGAGAAAAAAGAAACAGGTTGCAAAGTTATGCATAGTAGGGATTAGAACACGCTACATCCCTCATTGCTGTTATAAAAAAAAGTAGGGTTACATTGATATGGCAATAACCGAAGAGACATCACACGGACATCAACCAACTTAAGAAAATATTAAAATATTAAGGACTAACTCAACACCGATGTTTTGCTACAAAACTATGTGGTCGGGCTTTGTTTTGGGGGAGGAAAATAAGGGGGGAAAATGCTGCCTCTGCCTACCAGCATCCATCGGTATTCATCTGGATAGTGTCCTGTCACTGTGTGAGAGAGTTGAGGGCTGTTTGGGAACTGAAAGAG
The DNA here is from genome assembly GCA_033807585.1 of Hydrophis major. NCBI lineage: Eukaryota > Metazoa > Chordata > Lepidosauria > Squamata > Elapidae > Hydrophis > Hydrophis major. The sequence goes on from CM066335.1 coordinate 24,242,905, forward strand.
TATTTGCTGTGTGGGCAAGAAGGAGACAGCAAGGAGCTTGGGCATGGCTTAGCTCAACTCTTCTGTACTAAAGCTGGCTGCTGCTGTGAAACTGAACCTCCTCTGCTTGTGTTTTGCATTTGGAAGAGATTTCAGGTGGGGAGTGGGAGTAGAACTCCTCAGCATCAGAACGTGTTAATAATAATAATATAGGAAATATTAATAGCTCTGATGGCCATTTCAAAAATCCTTTCTTAGTGAGCACCTAGAAGCCAAGAGGAACATACGTTTTACGGTTCTGGAGATTTTGTGATGATGTATGAGTGGCATTTCGCATATATATATTTTTGGGGGCCGATCGTCTCTCAGGTCTTCTTCTCAAGAAGAATTAAAGTTGTCACTAGAAATCACGCCCTCAAACGAACTGCAGGTAAATCCTTGTCTTACAAAACCATTCATTTACTGACTACAAATTAGGGAGAAAACAACCCCGTTGCAATTGGAGCTCTTGGTGCAAATCTTCATCAAATATTTATAGAAAAGGTAAACTTACTAGAAGGTGACACAACTAAAATTGGTGAAAGGCTGCCCTCTTTGTGTCAGTATATCTATTTTATGGAGATTCCTCCATGAAATAAGATCTTTGGCTGGGTATTGGATCACTGAAGTCAACATCCAATTAATTAGATGGTGGCATTAGTTTTGGTCACTGCAACAGTTCTCCAGTTCCTGAGTGTTAAACTTCTCTGTTTACTTCTGAAATGTGCAAAGAGGGAACATTGACATTAAGGTCATAAGTCATTCCTCCTTTGGCGACTTCTGTGGTTAGGAGGCTCAGCTGCTGAGCCAGAACATCAAGACCTGAAACTACTGAGCATTAACCTCCAATCAATGAGATGCTTCTGCCAAATATAAGCTTGCAATGAGGAGCTGAGATCAGAGATCTCGTTTCCCTCCTCCTTTCAAATGATAGAAAACCGTCGAGGAAATATTAATTGTTCGCCCTTCTTGGATGCTGAGCCTGGAAAAATCAGGCTCTCTCAAAGCTCGCTTATCTAATTGCCATCTCTGTTTTGCTTCAGGGGGATCGGTTGCCCGCCTGTGAGGTTGATGGCAACAGATCACAGAACCACAATTGACCCCTGATTGTTATCAGCGTGGTAGATTGCACTCTTTGCAAAGGCCATGATGCCTTCAAGATTCGGTTACAAAAACAACATGTAATTGGCAGGCTACATTGGGATGACAATGAACATTAGTGCCATTCAAAACCCTTTCCTTCCTTCCTTTCCCTTCCCCTCCCTCCCTCCCTTCCTTTCCCTTTAACTTTCCCCATCCTCTTTCTCCTTCTCCTTCTTTCCATCCTCCCTCCCTCCCTTTCCCTTTTTCCATCTCCTTTCTCCTTCCTTCCTTCCTTCCCTTTTCTCTTCCCCATCCTCTTTCTCCTTCTCTTTCTTTCCTCCCTCCCTCCCTTCCCTTTTCCCTTTCTCCATCTCCTTTCTCCTTCCTTCCTTCCTTCCTTCCTTCCTTCCTTCCTTCCTTCCTTCCTTCCTTCCTTCCTTCCTTCCTTCCTTCCCTTTCCCATCCTGTTTCTCCTTCTCCTTCTCTCCTCCCTCCCTCCCTTTCTCATCTCCTCCTTCCTTCCTTCCTTCCTTCCTTCCTTCCTTCCTTCCTTCCTTCCTTCCTTCCTTCCTTCCTTCCTTCCTTCCCTTTCCCATCCTGTTTCTCCTTCTCCTTCTCTCCTCCCTCCCTCCCTTTCTCATCTCCTCCTTCCTTCCTTCCTTCCTTCCTTCCTTCCTTCCGTTTTCCCTTCCCCATCCTTTTTCTCTTTCTTCCCTCCCTCCCTCCCTTTCCCTTTCCCTTTCTCCATCTCCTTTCTCCTTCCTTTCCTTTCCTTTCCTTTCCTTTCCTTTCCTTTCCTTTCCTTTCCTTTCCTTTCCTTTCCTTTCCTTTCCTTTCCTCTTTCTCCATCTCCTTCCTTTCTTCCTCCTTCCCTCCCTCCTTTTCCCCTTTTAATCCCCTCCCTGCCCTCCCCTTCCCTCTTTCCCCTCCCTTTAGGCGAAAGCTCTGCCTTTTCAAAGGAAACCTTTAATGAATCTATTTGGGTTGCTAAAAATATAGAGAACTAAGAAAAGGAAATGATTAAAAAAAAAGGCCCGAAGGATTTTATTTCTTCATTCCATGCCCATTTTTATTCATTTAACACACAAAACAGCCTTTCCTGACAAAGAAAAGATGGCCAATGGAAAGAACAGGGGAAAAAAAAAAGAGAATACGGGGTGATTAATTAAGCCCAGTTGAAAAAGAGCTGGTGGGGAACTGTCCTTAAATTGGCCAAAGGCTTGTCAAACAGAACTGGCCCAAGATTTTTTCTATCTGAAGAGCAGGAGGGCTGGACCGTTCTGGAGGGGTGGGAGAATGAGCTGCACTGTTGATATAATAAAACTGACTATTGAGTTTTCTTTGCCCGTCCATTTTTTCCCCTTTCCTGAGCCAGCACTACTTAATCAAGAATGCAGCTCCTCTCTCTCTCTCTCTCTCTTTCTCCCCCTCCCTCTCTTTCCCTCTCTCTCTCCTGGCTCATTAATTTAACTAATCCAGAACTCAGCCAGAAGGTGGTGACAGAGTCTGGTAGCACTTGGAATAATTAAAAGGGAACGGAATAAGATATTGATGGAATCAGCTTTATTCTTGGACAACTTTGTGGGGGGCAGGGGGCTGGAGGGGTAAGAATTAATTTGACAGAGGGGAAATGGATACAATTATGGGCATTATTAAATGAGTGCTATTAGGTATAATAATATCACAAGAAGTTGGGGAAAAACCTTGGACTATAGAGGTTTGGCATCCAGAAGAGGCGTTTTTATTTATTTAATTTATATCCTGCTTCAGGGCAGATACCGTAGATAGTCTTTCTTCCATCTATTTTTCTCCAGAAGAAGCACCACAACTTATGAAGGAGATTAAATTCTGAGAGAATACGAATGATTCCATCATTTTATGAGCTTCCATGGTCGATGGTGGACACAACCTAGCTTTTTGTGGCACCAATCCTACCCCTTGAGCACTTCTTCTTAAGATTCAAGACATGGTGTATTTTTTTAAGTAGGACGATGGAACCGTGCTTTTAAATTTCTTTTGCATAAATGAGCTAAAGGCAAAACCATTGGTGTGCAACAAAATGTAGTGCTCTATTTTCACATGTCAACAAGATCACTCTTGGTTGCTGTTCCAATCCATCTGTGAATTTGCTCCTTCAAAAGGAATTAGGGAGTCATTTAATTTATTTTTAAGCCATCTTAGGTCTAGTGGTGTGACTGATCCACAGGGAGAAATGGCGCCATTTTGGAGGAATTCAACCATGGCAAGCTGAAAGTGTCTCATGATTCCAAGGACTAAAGATGACATGACAGCAGTTCTAGCATCTGCCATGAAGAAGAGGGGAGTAAACCTATTCTTCACAGCACCTGAAGGCAGGACAAGAAACAATGGATGGAAACTCATCAAGGAGAGAAGCAACTTAGAACTAAGGAGAAATATACTAAAAGTGAGGACAATTAACCAGTGGAACTCCTTGTCTCCAGAAGTTATAGGTGCTCCATTGTTTGAAATTTTTAAGAAGAAATTGTCCAGAGAGGTATTGGCTGGTGCAGAGGGCTGGACTAGAAGAGTGGTTGCCAACCAGTGGGCCAGGGGACTACTGGTGGTCCATGAGAAAAAATTGGTGGTCCGCAGAGAAATGTCACCCCCAAAGCATCTCCCAAAGCAATTAATCCAGGCCGTGTGGGAACACAAGGCTTGTGTCACTTGTATTGTGAATGACACAAGGTAGTGAGGGGAGGCAGGAAAGGGCAGAGGGGGGGAATTTGACTCACTTTCCTCATCTGGCCACCAGGCTGCTTCTTTCTTCTTCTGCTTTTGGCTGCATGCAAGAAAAGCAGCAAAAGTCTTTCTTTCTCTCCCCCAAACTCTGCCAGAAATGAATCTTTTGCACCCTGCAAGGCATCCTGCTCCAAAAGGCTGCGCTGGTGCGACAAGTCTCACAAAAACTCATTTTTGGCGGAATTTTGGGGAGAGAAAGAAAGACTTCTGCTGCTTCTGCTGCTTTCCTTGCATGAAGCCAAAAGTCTCTCTCGCTCTCCCCCCTGAGAATGGAGCTGAAGACAGTATCCTGTGATTCCCAAGCAAAGAATGATCAATCGGTAGGAAAACGGGGGTGGGTGGGAATTTTCCTGCAGACACTTTTGGGGAATTTCCCAGGGTCTCTGGTCCGCAGGATTTAAAATTGTGAGTTTGGGCATCCCTGAGGTCCAAAAGGTTGGCAACCCCTGGACTAGATGACCTCCAAAGTCCCTACCCATTCTGTTATTATTCTGTTGTTGTATTAAGATAGAAAGGATAAATAGAAGCAAAGACTTTCAGGAGGTTTTTGAAATTTAGCTTCATGGTAGCGCAACCTCCCTCCCTGCCCAGCCTTTCTACATCATCCAAATGAGGATACAATCCATGCGTTCAGGACGTCATCACCCCAGAGTTTAAAGCATTTGTAGATATATTAAAGGAAAAGCAAAGGCATGCAGCAAGGCTAAAGGAAAAAGGAAAACAAGCTGCTTTCTAATATCCGAGGATATTAAGAATTCACTTCATTTTCTATTCGTCTCTGACCTGGCCAACATAATTATTGAAAAATGCAGGTAGCTGCTTGTCTTGTCATCCATAACAAATGCGTTCAGTTCCTTGAAGGGGGCAACTTCCACTCTCCAAAGTCTACCTGAGGGAAGGACATTTTGCTTTCATGACTAGGGTGATGCCATTCACCCCTGATTGTTTGCCACGTTCTCAATTTGCACACTCCTGTCTTTGGGCACGAAGGCCATTCATGGATTGGAAAGGATTTGCTAAAATTTGTTTGGCGACAGTCTTGAATTTGTAGCCTCAGGACACGCCAAAGCTATGGAAGGAGAGGAGTTCTCTTAAGAAGAGGGCTGAATCCAGAGGCTTCAAAAGTCAAGAATTGGGTCTAATGGAAGGGATTTTAGGCTGGGGAGAGAGGGAAGGGAAGGGAGGAGGGGGGAGGAGAAGAGGAGAGAGAAGGGAAGAGAAGAGAAGAGAAGAGAAGAAGAAGGGAGGGGACAGGAAAGGAGAGGAGAGGAGAAGGGAAGAGAGAAGGGAAGAGAAGAGAAAAAGAATGGAAGGGACAGGAAAGGAGAGGAGAGGAGGGGAGAAGGGGAGAGAGAAGGGAAGAGAAGAGAAGAAGAAGGGAAGGGAGGGGGAGAGGGAGTTTTTCCTTCTGAAATATCACCCCAACCTATTAGTTATATTTCACAGACCTCTGACTAGAGCCTAAAGCATGTTTCTCAATCTCAAGAACTTTAAGATTTGTGCACTTCAGTTTCCAGAATTCCCCAGCCAATATTCTGGAAGTAGCAGTTCAGACTGGCTGGGGAATTCTGGGAGTTGAAGCCCATTCATCTTAAAGTTCCAGAGATTGAGAAACATTGGCCTAGAGACCGAGGGTGGGACAGTGATTAGGGCACCAGGCTAGAAACCGGGAGACTGTGAGTTCTAGGTCTAGTTCCACCTTGGGCATGAAGTCATTTGGGTGACCTTGGGCCAATCACTTTCTTTCAGCCTTAGGAAGGAGGCAATGCAAACTATTCCTGAAAAACCTTGCCAAGGAAATGTCATGCAATCTCCAGAAGTCACACAACAACAATTAGTGCCTAATTATAAGCAATGTGTTACTTCTTCACTTTTGCAGAGCTACACATTTAACAGTCTGTTGGGTCACCTTAATGCTTGTATACTAACTGATATTCTGTTTGGAAAATTGACACCTATTCTTCAGGTTTCATTGTTTTCCAAAATGTCAAAGAATGGATTTTGCTGATTTAAATGGACTGACCCACCCAAGTTGTTAAGAAAATGTCTCTTTTCAAAGAAAATCTTTCTAATTATGCCTAATTTATGGGAACATATATTAAAATCAATCTAAATGTTATTGCAAATGTGTTGTGATATCGGCTGTATCACAAAGTTATAGAACTTGACAATTGAAAGCTACCACAAGGATTGTCTAGTCATTAATGACTGAACATGTGCAAAATTGATGTGAATTAATCATGTTAATTGATTTAAATGTAATTAGTTGAACGGTAAGACTGGAATTTGCATTATACAAAACAATCAAAGCAGTTAAAGTTATTGTGAAAATAGATAATGTTTTCGATGAATACGGCTGCTATTAAAAATAATTATCTGTATCTGTATCTGTATCTGTATCTGTATCTGTATCTGTATCTGTTTATGGTTTCCAACAACTATTTCCTTCAAGAACTGCATAAAAGTAGGGATGGAGGGGAGATCCTAGTCTTGGGGGTCTGAGAAGAAATGCAGAAGAATTCTGAGAAGAAAGAGTAGTCCTTTATAAAACATCACATGTGAGAATGTCAACCTTGTGAAGTAGGCCAGACAGGGAATATGACCAGGTGAGCTCCATTAACAGAATCCTGCAAGTCCAAAAGTACAAATCTCCCACCATCACTTTTATAGCCTGAGAACTTAGACAGGATTCCTGTTGAGATGACTGCCCCACTCACTACTCATTGTTGGCTGGGCTGTCTCTTATCTGATCATTCTCTTGGCTGTGTCTTTTCTCCTGGCCTCCAAGATCTTTCCCACATACCACTACTGAGAGTCATCCCTCGATCAAAATATTTGACTCATTTTTCAAACACATTTCCTTGGAGATTTTCTACATTACCCTAAGAAAGCTTGTTTCTGATGTCACCAGAATTACATTGGGAAGATTCAATTGATTTTGCAGAATGTTAAGGTTTAATGCCACACATGCTGTGTCCATATGAAAATGAGATTTTCCATTTCCCCCCTCTGCTACTTTGCATTTTATTTATTTCTTCACACCCCCCCCCCCAAAAAAACACACACACACACAACTGAAATATTGTTGAGTAAGTCTTGCAGGACCTTGGAGAGCTCCAAAGTTCTCAAGTCATTCCAATGTTCATGCTACTAATGACAGGAAGACTAGCTTTGAGTACTTCTGTCCAGTTATGGGCCTCATAGGTAAGTCTGTAGTTTCAAATTACTACACAGCTAATTTCTATCTAATTTCTATACTATCCAGTTGGTTGGTTGGTTTTATGGGTCAAAGCCAAGCCACAACACTGAAATTCAGTGCACCATTAATACATAATATAAAATAAATCTCCCTTTAAAATTAGCAGTTCATCAGAAGCAGGAATGGTTCGGAGGTCGCTCACTGCTTTTGTAAGCTACACTGTGAATTATTTAGGAATGGCATACAAATATAATCTGAGCAGAAGCCCAAATTTAAAAAAATAAAAATAAAGTATTGGGCTACTTTGAAAAGGAGGTGAGTCCAGACCCATCTGTGATAAACAATGATCGACGAGAAGTGGACTTCCGGATTTTGTTTGGTCAAAAAACATCATCGCAGAAAACAACAACGGCTAACGGGAACAAATTTGATTAGATGTCTGCTGTCATTTCTGTGATTCAAAGGCATTAAACTACATGCTGCGTTCTGCCTTGGTTTAATTTTGGCTTAACTGGATGAGCGAAATGAAACATTGTGGTTTAATCAACAAATACAGCTTAACCAACCCATCGCTTGGAGCAATGAACTGATTCCCTCCTGTCAATCTTTCTAAGATAAAGTTGACTTGGCATTCATAGCAAGGATTGCCAGAGAATGAGAAATAATTGCACAGGGAATACAATCCCCTACTTTTTCCCTATGTAATGTGAAAATAAAATAAACATGCTTAAAGATAAATGAAAACATATTTCTTCAGCTTTTTAGGACATGGGTTTTATTTGGAGCCATGCTTTCTTTGGCAGACTCCATAAATGTAATACTGCCCGATAACCTGATTGAAAAATTAGATCCTATTGTTTTATAAGGGGTTCCAGGCTGTCTGAGTAAATTTTTACCCCTAAAAAACCAAGGAGGGCTTGAATTTCCCCCAGGCAATTCAAACATTTTTTTTTTTAATTTTAAGAAAATGTCGTTGGCTACAGACTCACTCAGAATTCTCTTCCCTGGTTTGAATTATGGGTCTGAAGAAAAAAATCACATCCCTCTGTTAAATATGTCTCAGGATACACAGTATGCAGCTCTTACGATCTATTCTGCAAAATTAAGATTTTAAAAACCGTCTTCCTCCAAGCTTCTTTCCTTTGAATGCTGGGGTCTGCTTGGTTATCTAATGAAATATTTTGATACCTGGAGAATGGTAACGATGGGGACAAGGTGAACACAAATTAGAGCTCAAAATATTCTGGCATCTAAATCAAAGATGAAGCTGTGTGATCCATTTTGGCCTTCTTTCCTAGCACTTTTTTTTTTTTTTGAGAGATAACCAAAAATAAAATAACATTTAATAATACAGTTTATATGGCACTTTAAAGCAGGGGTCTCCAACCTTGGCAACTTTAAGCGTGGAGGACTTAAAGCAAAGGTGGCTGGGGAATTCTGGGATTTGGTCCTCCAGGCTTAAAGATGCCAAGTTTGGAGACTCCTGCTTTAAAGAACATAACCTTGAACCTTGAAGTTGGAAGGGGCCTTGGAGATCTTCTAGTCCAATCCCCCCTGCACAAGCAGGAGACACTATACCATTTCAGACAAATGGTTGCCCAGAGTCCAGTGATGGAACACCCATAACTTCTGAAGGCAATTGTTCTACTGGTTGACTGCTCTCACTATTAGGAAATGTCTCCTTAATTCAAGGTTGCTTCTCTCCTTGATAGTTCCCATCTGTTGTTTCTCATCTTGCCTTTTGGTGCTTTGGAAAATAGTTTAACCCCTTGTCTTTATAGGAGCCCCTTGAATATTGGAAGACTGCTATTCATGTCTCCCCTTTTCTTCACTAGACTAGACAAACCCAATTCCAGCAACTGTTCTTTGTATGTTTGAGCCTCCAGTCCCCTCATCATCCTGGTTGCTCTTCTCTGCACTCTTTCTAGAGCCTCAACATCTTTTTTTTTTTATATGGTGGTGACCAGAACTGGAGGCAATATTCCAAGGTCTTACTAAGGCTTTGTAAAATGGTACTAGAATCATAGATTGGTGAAAATGTCCGCCTTAAGGAATGATTGCCCATTGAATCAAATGTATACCTTGGGGTGAGTCAAGAGGCCCAGAAATTTAACAAACAATTAAAAAATGAGTTTTTTTCTCCGAGGAACTCTGATGAAGCCTCTCCTCCCCATCCCTGGAGGATAGTCAAAAGAGGTAGTAGCAGTGAAACGTAGGAGCTACAGACAATGATAATTGCAGAGAGACAATCGCCATTCATAAAACAGCTGCTCCATAGGATGCAAAGAGTTTTGCACTGTGTTCTTTCCCAGTCTATAATTCTTAATTGAGTCACTGAGTGACTCATGGAGGATAAAGCTACTTATGGCAATTAGTGTACATTGCCTCTAAAACTGGGATTGTGACATACCTTGCAATATTCTGGGAACCACAACAAGGGAGAACACTGCACATCTCTGACGTGTGGACTTTTCACAGATAATCTGTTTCATTTGCTCTGGGAAAAGAAGGCTAAAATCAGGAGGCCTCTTCTAAAGCTCTCCTCTCCTTTCCTCTCCTCTTCTCTCCTCTTCTCCTCTCCTCTCTGTTGTTGTGGGTTGTTTTTTTGTTTTTTTGCAGAAACAAAATCAAAGATTGGCCTTTGGCACCAGGAGAACATTTTCTTTTCTTCTTTTAATCGATCCTCTATCAGGAATGGATTGCCTTGTATCTGCCACTTGGGCATTCATTCGACAAAGACAGCTACTATTGAGACCACAAGTTTTCGCTTAGAGCCATTTCACCTGACAGCCTCCACACAACAGTCCCTTTCTATCCATAGAAAAATGGTGATTTAGTAGTGATGGGAATGTAATAAAATCGCCTGAGTGACTCAGGCTCCCATAAGTTCTCTTGGAAGAAAGTTCCTCCACAAAGCGCCGAAGATGAAATGAGATATGGAACATAAGAGAATTGGAGCATCAGAAGTCAACTGAAATCTTCTTGACCCACCAACAACGTGGCCTTCTATCAATGGTGGAATTCAATTTTTTTTACTACTGGTTCTGTGGGTGGACATGGCTTGGTGGGCGTGGCACGGGAAGGATACTGTAAAATCTCCATTCCCTCCCCACTTCTGGGGGAAGGTTACTGCAAAATCTCCCTTCCCTCCCCACCCCACTAACCTGCTTTCCAGCTCCATTCTCCTGTGCAGGACAACCAAAGAAGACCCAGCTGATCAGCTGGGACTCAATGAGAGGCAGAGAAGAGATGGGGTTGACAAGGCCAGTCAGAGGTGGTATTGGCCAGTTCTCCGAACTACTTAAAGTTTCCGCTATCAATTCTCCAGAACTGGTCTGAACCGGCTGAATATCACGCATGCCTTCTATACTACAACCAGGAGAGCTTTTTACTCAGAAGAGGAAAACAGAGGTCAGAAGAACAGGGCAAACAGAGCCATCAGGGCATAGCGATTAGAGTGCAGTACTGCAGGCGACTTCTGTTGACTGCCAGCTGCCTGCAATTTGGCAGTTCAAATTTCACCAGGCTCAAGTTTGACTCAGCCTTCCATCCTTCCAAGTTGGGTAAAATGAGGACCCAGATTATTGTGGAACAAGATGCTGACTCTGTAAACCACCTAGAGAGGGCTGGAAAGCACTGTGAAGCGGCATATAAGTCTAAATGCTATGGCTATCTCAATGCGGCTAATATTTCTTTAAAAAAAGATATTATATTTGTTGATTTAAAGCAAAATTTAAAAACGGAAATACAGCTAACTTGACTATGGGGATGTTGTGATGGTCATATGTTTGAGGACTGATCGTAAGTCAATTTTTTTTCAGGGCCATTGTAACTTATAACTAAAGAAACAGCTGTATCTTGAGTTGTACAGATAGCCCTTGACTTTCAACAGTTCATTAATGAACTGTTCATTAATTCATTAAGTCACAACGGCCCTGAAAAAAAGTGACTTATGGCCATTTTTCACACTTATGACCCGGGGTCACATGGTCAAAATTCAGATGCTTGTCAACTGATTCACAATTATGAATTATGAAGCCAGATTCACCTAACAACCGTGTTCCTCGCTTAACAATTGCAGGGATTTACTTAATGTCCATGGCAAGAAAGATTGTAAAATGGGGTAAAACTCATTTAACAAAGGTCTTGCTGAGGCACATAAATAATGAGGCTAGACTTCATAGATGCGTCTCCACATCGGAGTTCCCCAAACCTCCTTTTTTCCTCAGCTGGTTTTATCTTAGAAATGATGGCATTTCATGCAAAGCTTATGTGTTGCTTTTGGGGAAGAAGGAGGGCGAGCTTGTAATCTCGCTGCAGCGAACACAAAGCTTTATTTGATTGATTCAGCAATCTTTATAAATCTGCTTTTATGTTTTATTTGATTCCAGCCATTAGCCTATGCGAGGAAGTAATGCTAAAATATACATCATATCAGCATACCACATTAATCTACATAAATCTAACCTGCTTGGAGGCTGTTTCAGGTTAACTTCACAGTCCAGAAAAACAGAGAGAAAGAGAGAGAGATGAAGAGAGGTATATATACACACACACACACACACACACACACATATATATGGCATTCAGCTTAGTTCGGGTATTTTCCCACGTCATAGTAGTTGTGCTTTTAAAGTTGTAGCAACGTTTCAGCAGAATCTCATCTGCCATCATACAGAAGCCTGATGATGGCACATGAAATTCTGCTGAAACGTTGCTAAAACTTTAAAAGAACAACTACAATGACGTGGGAAAATACCCGAACAAAGCTGAATGCCATACATACATATACATATACATATACATATACATATACATATACATATACATATACATATACATATACATATACATATACATATACATATGCATACATACATACATACATACATACATACATACATACATATATATATATATATATATATATATATATAGAGAGAGAGAGAGAGAGAGAGAGAGAGAGAGAGAGAGAGAGAGAGAGAGAGATATGTGGGTATATATGGAGAGAGAGAGAGAGACAGAAAGAGAGATTACAGTAATTCTGCTTATGAGGTTTCTAGGAAAGTTCCCCCTTTCCCCTCTTGAGTCCCTGGCAGGCATACAAATGTTCTCAGTTTAAAAAAATGTTATGTTTAAATTAACTGCATCATCATTAACATGGTTTTATGTTTTCAATTCCAGAACGAGAAATTGCATCTTATACCGAGTATTTCCTCTGTTATGATTGATTTCAAGTTGGAGAATTGGAATGGGAATTCATTTGGCACCGAGTGTACGGCTGAGAACTGGTTCCCTGGCAAATGTTGGAGTCCCTTGAAACGGCAACACAACAGCAGTAATATGGAAATTTAATTTCTCTCCAAGATGCTGAAGGAGACTGGCTATCAATTCTGAAATACTGTTTTTAACATAAATTTCTTCTTCTTCTTCTTCTTCTTCTTCTTCTTCTTCTTCTTCTTCTTCTTCTTCTTCTTCTTCTTCTTCTTCTTCTTCTTCTTCTTCTTCTTCTTCTTCTTCTTCTCCTCCTCCTCCTCCTCCTTCCCCTTCCCCTTCCCCTTCCTCTTCCTCTTCCTCTTCCTCTTATCTGTAAGGAAATTGGTGCTGGAAACTTCATTTGAAGTCTGTAACTGGGCCATAATGTTTCTAGAAGTGAGAAGAATGGTGACCTTCCTGCCTTCCTTCCTTCCTTCCCTCCTCCTTCCTGCTCTCCTGTCCCTTTCTGTCTGTCTCTCTTCTCACTCTCTCCCTTCCTTCCTTCCTTCCTTCTTTCCTTCCTTCCTTCCTTCCTCCTTCTCCTTCCTTCTCTCCCCTTCCTTTCTGTCTCCCTGTCTCTCTTCTCACTCTCTTTCCTTCCCTCCCTCCCTCGCTACTCCTTCTCCTTCCTTCTCTCCTCTCCCTTTCTGTCTCTGTTTCTCTTCTCACTCTTTCTCCTTCCTTCCTTCTTTCCTTCCTTCTTTCCTTCCCTCCCTCCTCCTTACTTCTCTCCTCTTCCTTTCTGTCTCCCTGTCTCTCTTCTCACCTTCCTTCCTTCCTTCCTTCCTTCCTTCCTTCCTTCCTTCCTTCCTTCCTTCCTTCTTCTTTCTTTCTTTCTTTCTTTCTTTCTTTCTTTCTTTCTTTCTTTCTTTCTTTCTTTCTTCCTTCCTTCCTTCCTTCCTTCCTTCCTTCCTTCCTTCCTTCCTTCCTTCCTTCCTTCCACCATAAAAAAGAAGTAATTGATGGTCTTCAGAGAACTTTCAACCCATGGTCACCTGGTAGTCCTTGATTTATCATGAGTCTAGAATTATGGTCCTGAAGTCGTTATGGTTCTAAATTGAGGCACCCATATAACCAGAAGTAAATATCCAGTGTTTGGTAAGCAAACACACTAGTTAAGGGAACACTGTGTTTGTTAAGCGAACTCATTCATTTGAATGGGGGTTGTTTTGCTTGAAATGGTCCAAAAAACCCATCACAAATCATGTGACCACAGAAAACTTCAAGAGGTCATAAAGCTGACCCAGCTGACATGCAAACATATGGACCCTGGGATGCCTGGTGGTAGTGCAACTATTTATGATGGCCAAGGATGCTTTTTTTAAAAAAGATTTTTTTAAAAAATTTTTCACATCTCAAAAACATCTTTTTTTAGTGAACAGCATGATTCCAGGTTTTCACATTTCCATACAAACATGACCTTGATTACATATTTATCTTTCACATTTAGTTTCATATCTCATCATTATTTTACCTATTTTCTATTAATTTTCTCAAACATATTTGATATATTTTCTATTCATTTCTTAACCTATTTCTTTTAACTTTAAATAATTCTCATATCTTCCTATTCATTGTGCTTTACACTTTTATCTGCCAGGTTTGCAATTTCATTGCATATTCTTATTTCATCATTTCCAAAAACTCCATCTCAGTTCAAACATTTCAAAAAAGGTTTTCCCCACAATTACCAACTACAGTGTACCATGGACAAGGATACTTGATGGGCTGGTGGACACCTGTTCTGTGGCCATTATAACCTCAAGAGCTTGTAAAATGGCCCACTGTTAAGTGAGGACTATCTGGAGGCTGAAAAATTGCTCAGGCTACTTGATGGTGCAGGATATTAGGATTTCAACCAAGCTAAGCATTGAGTTGGTGCCACTTGGTGGCATGTTGTGGATCACAAGTTAATGATTTGAACTGCAGAAGTTCCTTAATAACACTTCCAACACTGGAAGTTTTTAAGAAGAGGTTGGACAACCATATGTCTGAAATGGTGTAGGTTTCCTACCTAAGCAGGGGGTTGGACTAGAAGACCTCCAAGTTCCTTTCCAACTGAAACTGAACAAGGAGAGATTCAACCTGGAAATAAGGAGAAACTTTCTGACAGTGAGAACAATCAACCAATGGAATAGAAGTTGCCCTTGGAAGTTGTGGGAACATCATCACTTGAGACTTTCAAGAAGAGATTGGACCGCCATTTGTCAGAAATGGTGTAGGGTCTCCCGTTTGGGCAGGGGGTTGGACTGGATGACCTATAAGGTCCCTTCCAATTCTGATTATCTGTTATCTGTTAACTTTGTTATTCTATTCTATAATCTGAAAAGTTTTTTCTATCCAGGTGTGTCTTCGATCTACTTCTTATGGTGTGCATTTATATTTTAACTTTCTGTTGTATAAAATACAAAAAAGAAAAGAAAGTAGGAAATTAAGAGAAGGGAAATGGGAAAAGGGGCTGTGAGATACAAGAGGGAAGAGAAAAAGAAAGAAAAGGGGGCATTGACTTCCAACTCTTCCTAGCACAGTACAAGATAAACACATTCCGAACTTCCACTTTTTGCTTTTACCTATTGATATATAACTAGGCGTTTCTATAACACCAAATCTTTCTAATCAACAAAACCAAGACCATTTTTTTTCCTTCACAAGCACAAATTGTGATATCCAAATAAGAACCCATTTTCTTCTTTGAACAAAGGATTCCATTTAACCATTCCCGCTTTATCTTCCTTGCTAGGGAAATAGTATGTATTTCTTTTTCTTTTTTAGTGTATACATATTTTTATTATTTTGTATCACAAATTCCATTTCTATATTGAACAGGGTGTTTTCTAGGTGTCCGAAGGATTAAAATATAAACATCATCATAATCATTATAATCATGGACATACAAACAGGTGTAAGTTAATATCAATCGTTATTAGAAAGTATACTATCTTCCATACTGACATCAATTATATATTCATCTAAATGTTTGCTAATCAGTTTTTCTTTTTCATGTAGTCCTTATGTCACGTAAATCCACTCATCTAACTTCTGTATCTATCAACTAGCCATTTGTAGAAAAGTTCTCATGTTATAAAATATTCCACATCTTATTTTTCTTTACTTTTTAATCTATCCATGTCTACACATTCCAGATATTTGCCCCGAGTCGTCTTTGTGAACTGTCACCATTTTTATTTATTATATTTATTGTATTCTTTTCCAATCCTTTGGCCTTACTGAAGAAAAAATAAAGGGCGGGAGACCATTTTTTCCCCATTATTCAATTTACTTCTGATTCAAAGAATTTGGGGAATTAAGTGGAACCATTCATGGTTAGGGGACATCCAGCAGGAGGGAGGCTAAACAGTCGACTGCTCTTATTTGCACTTGGTAATTGCCTTTAAAAAAAAAAAAAAGATTGGTGTTTTTATTCTTCGGGGGAAATAGGCAGAAACTCTCCACTTGCCGGTCTCTCCTTTGCACAAATCCAGAGAGTGAAGGAAGAGAGGAGGGGATAGAGTTATTGATCCAGTAGATTCTAATAGCTCTTCAAGCTGTTGCCATCCATCATTTGAATGCATATTCAATGAGCTTTAATCGGCAAATTTGTCACATTTGGAAGCCATTATGCTTTAATAGATTTATTGTGTTTATTTAGTGGTTTTTTAAATATGATGCATAGACTCTTTCCTTGCTGACTGCCCATTCAGTCATTTGAATGGGAGGCTCAAATTGGAGCATAAGGCAAAATTACGGTGGGTATGTAAACAACATGGTCTCTGGTGTGCTCTCACTGTTGTTTTTCAAACAAGCAAGAACGCCATTCTAGAAAGAGGCAGTGGCTGTATAAATAATCGCAACATTCGGGCGGGGATTGGATCTAATGTACATGGTGCTGGCTTAAAAGTAGATTTCCCAAACTGGAAAACTGGTAAACTGGATTGTGACACAAGCAGACCATTTAGGATATTTCAAGGATGTTATGCTGACATGGGGATTATTGTGTATGTGTATTGGAGGGAGGGAGAAGAAGACATCAATTTCACCAGTTCAGTTGTTTAGGAAATGTCTTGAACTCATCACTTTGCTGATGCCGGTTGGTCTCAAAGGATACTTCTACTACTGGACATCCAGTAGTGTACCAATGAACATCCTAGGGAGGTTGAACTGAGAAAACAGCTGGATAGACAGACGGACAGACATAAGATATCTAGTGTTGACTATCAACTTGGCCATAATGGTTGGCAATGTCCCTAGAATTCCAGATGAGGACTGCACCCAATGTTTCTTGAAGACTGATTTTCTTAAGTTCTACAACTGCTTCCAACTCTTCATCTGATGAACATCATTTGGCCTGTACTCAAGGGTTTCTAACCTTGGCAACTCTAAGACTTATGGACTTCAACTTCATGGAGGAATTCTGGGATTTGAAGTCCACAACTCTTACAGTTGCCAAAGTTGGACACTCCTGGTCTAATTGCTTCATTGTGTTCTTATAAGCTCATATTTATCAAGAAAAGCATTTTCCCACTTTCTCTTCTCTCAGCCTCATTTTCTACCTCTTTTTTTCAAGGATCAGAATTTTCTCACCTTTGCATTATGATTCCAAAATATTTAGCTTGAGCTTCATTATGATCACTTCCAGGAAGAGCTGCCTGGTTTTATTTCCTGAGTCTGAATGGTTTCTTTTCTTTCTTTGCAGGCCAAGATATTTGCTACCATTTTCTCAAGCGCTACTGTTCAAGAAGCATTGATTTTTCTTCAGGTTTTCTGATGGTTCAGCTTTCGCAGTGAAAGCGAAGATACAGAGTATTAAATTGGAGACTTTCTCTCTGTTGAGCAAACAGTCGGCTATTGAAAGAGATTGCCTAGTTCATAAAACACTTAGGGATGGTTGTCAACAAAGACTTTCAACAACTAGGTCAGTGGAATCATGTACTACAACTTAACATTTTCAGGCAAACAATTAGGAGCATGACACCCAACAATCTCTGAATGCTTTCTGTCTCTCTTCTGACCTTGCCCTCTAATCAGAACCAAGTGATAGGATTAAACACCATTTCTATTTATCCACACAGCTCACAATGTAGACAATGACACTGCAGGAATAAAACAGCAGCTAGATTCAATGGCCCAATTCTACTTAGAAGGGCAGTTGATGTTTACGTGTACTTTTATTTGGTAAGTTCCATACAAAATGTATTTTCCCCACAACAAGCCTGTAAGGTAAGTTGGATGGAGAGTGATTAGACCAAAATCCACCTGGGAGCTTCTATAGCTGAGTGTGAATTTGGGTCTACCCACTCCTAGTCCAACATTAAACCAAACAAGAAGGTTACAGAATGAAAGCAGTGAAACAATGGAATCAGTGCCCTGCAGATTTGATGAGATCCTCTCTATTGTCTATCTCAAGCAGAGGACATTTTCATTTTTCTGACCCAAGCCTTGTTCACATTAAACAAACACAAACTGTGTATAAAAGCAAACCTTTTTTAATGTGATGCTGGGAATTCTTTGTATTCCCAGCCAAGAGTCATATAAACCTACTTGTCTGAGATAAAAACAAGCCCTTTCAAGGTTGCAAAAGGCTGCCAAGAACAGAAGGCTAATTACTGATAAATATCAACCGACACAAGTTTCCAAAACAAACTGGAGTTCGCAGGGCTTCAACGAGAACTCAGAGTCTTAAGAATTTCATTGCTTCCTGCAAAAAGCACATCCCCAAGGGCTATCTTTTATCCCTTATGGGAGGGGCAATCATCTTCCAGCCTTACTCCCGAGTCGCCCTTGCTGCTTCATCTGCTCTCTCCTTCGAGCAGCCCTGTGCTCCCCGGGGTCCTCTGCTTTACAGCTGCCAGACTCCAAAAGCTCTGAAGATAGTACCCCACTCTTCAATAGTCCTGGCCCCATCCCTGCATCAAATGCAGGACCCTCGTCCAAGTCCTCACCAGACTCCCTGACTGTTTCCCTTTGGTCCTGGCTGTCAGAGACCTTTGCCATCCGCACCTGCTGCTGACGAACCACAACATTCATTTGCATCCTTGAATCAACCAAGAGGCTGGACTGGATGACCCATTGGTCCCTCGCATTGACTGGATGATAAAACAAAACCCATCGG
Source organism: Hydrophis major (assembly GCA_033807585.1). Lineage (NCBI taxonomy): Eukaryota > Metazoa > Chordata > Lepidosauria > Squamata > Elapidae > Hydrophis > Hydrophis major. The sequence goes on from CM066335.1 coordinate 24,261,330, forward strand.
TCTCTCCTATCTACTTCTATGAATGTGGCCTCCTTTATTCATTAGCTGAGACCAAGAACCAACCTTCATGCATTGAGACAACACAGATTTTCTGGAGAAGTTGCAACCCAAAAAGCAGACATACTGTAGCTCAGAGTCTTTTACAGCCTGCTAGAATTAGCCAGAACCTCTACACATAGCTATGGCGGGTGGGTGAATTTCTTCATAAATGTCACTAAAGATAAACATTCTCATAAAAGCAAGCAGTTTTGAAAACACAGTTCTTTTTTAAGGTGCTGGTCTTTTAACTCGAGCGCTGTCTGAGTTTTAGGAATTGCACTGTCGTGGTTTTCCTTTCATATGTGATGTGCATTTCATGCATATTCTCAGATGTGTTTACAAAGTCATGGTTACAGCTCCATGCTTATATGGACTGATAAACAGCATATGTCAGAAGAGTGTGCCTTCGGGACAATTTATTCGTTTTTATTTTTGCTTCTTTTAAAGACCAATTGAAAGATTATTTACCTCAGCTCTTGGCCTGGAATCCACTCATCTGCATTCGCTTTTCCGATCTGAGGGCCGCAATTATGAGCAATTTCAGCAACAGAGTGGTCAATGCCTGGAATGCACTACCTGACTCTGTTGCTACATCCTCTAACGCTCACTCCTTTAACCTCAAACTAACCACTACTGACCTCACCCCATTCCTAAGAGGTCTGTAAGGGGCATGTATAAGTGCACCATTGTGCGTCCCTTCCCCTTCCTAATGTCCCCATTTAATCGTACCTATTTTTTGTATTCTTACTCATGTTTATACTTATATCTATTATCTTGTAAGCGATTGACAAATCAAATAAATAAAATTATGAGATGAGAGGCTAGAATGGTGACATTCAAAGGGAACTAATGACATATTTCTGTTTCTTTCTAAAGCTTCAAATGCCTCAATGGAAGCCTTGAACTGCCTAGAGATGAATAGCTATAAAGGGAATTGGTTTGAGTCTATTATCTAGAAGGACTCTTTACATTTGTAAATAAGGGTATCACCAACAGATTGAGCTCAACTCAACTCTGGATGATTTCATAGCCTCATCCACACAGTATGGAAGTAGATTACTTTGATCTTCTGGCCCTTCTTAGCTTCTGAGCCCAACAAAGATCAAACTGATGAGCAATCTACAAAGACAACCTTAGCTGTCAACTTAAAATCTGCCCTATTTAAGAATTACTTACTTTTAGAGTAGTGTCATTCTTGGTCATTTTTCAGATTCCCTCTGCCTCTTTAAATCACCCAGACAGCTCCTCCTCCAGCTGATGACATCATAATAATGTCAACAGTTGGCAAACTACAGAAGACTGTCTCTTTTCAGATGGTCTGTCTTCCCAGAACATGGAGCTCATTTGGCTATTCCACTCCTCAAAACATGAGGACCATGCTGTAAATATCACACTATGCAGATGAAGTCTGTAGGGATATCCATGGTTTGCCATTAAAAACTGGTCAAAAAATAATAATGCAAAGAACGTTTTCCTTTCAAAGAGAGCTCAAACCGTACCAAACTCACAGAATTTCCCTGAAATTTTTAATTTTAAAGAAACATCTAAAGTGAATTTGTTCCCAAATTTGTTCAGAGAATTTGTCTCCAAATTTGTTCAACAGGTGGAAACTGAACTACAACCCTAACCGATGACAGGAGGGGATCAAGGTTCATTTTTCAGAAGCTCCTCAGAGTTCTTGGTACTTAGAGAGGTACTTAGAGAACTGAAGCTAGAACCTTCTACACACAAAGTAAGTATTCTTTCCCTTTTCTATAGTGAGCCATTAACAAAATCTCTGTGAGTAGAATCTCAGTTTCTCGGCTAAATCCCAATGGTTGCCTCCTTCCAGTTGTGGCATTCTGATTATTCAGTAACCTCCCTGTGGAAGCTCACTTGAGGTCCTACTGAGACTAGATGTCTGCTGATGCAATTCCATAGGATGGGACCCCAAACTTTCTTTCATTTTAACATTAAATGTTGCATGATCCATGAAACTTGCAAGACAAATACATCTGATGGGACTTTGATCTTTCCCCAATTGTACTCTCTCATGGGTTCTATCCTGGTTTTTCCTCAAAATTTTGTGCTATAGAAGAATGGCCTGACATGTGAAGACTTGATTCAATCCAACTAAGCTGTAATATTGAGATCTCAAGTCATACATCAAAACTGAAGAACTAAAGGCCTCAGTTGCATTAAACTACATTTGCTGCATGTGAAATCCAATCACATTTAGGTCCTGCCTTCATCCTGTTTAGATTTGGAAGGCAACCCCCTCTACACACTTCAAAGACTAAGAATGTTCCTTCAAAGTTCTTCAACCTGCATGACGTAATGCAGCCACGCTTTCAATAAATGTTAACTCTTGATCCACATTCCGTGGTTCATCTTTGTTGCTTTTACCCCACGAAGTCTTTTTTCTTTTTTTTTTTTGAATCCCTTAAATTGGGCTGGGGCTGATTTGAATTTCATGCTACAGAACTCTTTCTGTTTTGAACCACAGCCGTTTTCACTTAAAAACTTAACCTAACCAAGATATAATCTTCTTTTGTTCTTTCCTTTCTTCCTTTCTTCTTCTTTTTCCTTTTTCCCTCTTTTTTTTTCTTTTCAAAGTAGCAGAGGAAAGCAGATTATTTCAATTAAGAATCTGTCTGTGACAATTGTAAGCAATGTTTCTTCAGAGTTTGGAGCTGTAATTGTAGTTTTATATTTCTTTCCAGCATGTTGTCAGAATTTCATTTTCAAGGCATTACTGCTGAGGTGGCTTTTTAGCATTTTGAGGTCGTATTAAAAACCAGGGTAATAAGGAATACTCGTTCCTCTTTAATATTAGAACAAAGGCCTCTCTAGACATAATTAAGATATCCTGAACATTAAAAGAACCGATAAAAAATTCCAAAAGATTCTCCAATGTTTGATTTGGATAGACCAAACATCGGTATACATTTTTGCTGGGGGAAAAAAGGCCATAGGTTAATGTGAATGTGATTTAATCATGCAAAGTGTGGTCAGACATGAAAGAAAGTGAAGCCATATTTTATTTCTTTCTAGGAATTTTTTTTCCTCCTCCTTTAAACTCTTTTTTCTCTTCCACACCCTGTGCAGGAAGTAAATTTGAAATCAGATTCCTGGGAAGGACTTGATTGAAATTTGTATCAGCTACGATTGTGCAATGCTTCAGATTCAAAGGCTTAACAACTTGGATCACGTACTTTAGCAACTTCTCAAATCAAATATACGTTTTCCTTGGATTGTGCCACAGCTATGAAAAGCAGGGACTTAACCTTGAGAAAAGATCAACTACATCTCACATCCTATAGTATAGTTCCCAGGAATTCATACAGATCAAAGTGCAAAAAATCCAAAATTTTCCAATTGACCTTCTTAACTAATTATTAACCCTTCAGACACCTCAATTTCTTTCAGTATTTAGCCATGTGGTCAGTTGAGGAATTATGTCAGCACTTCCAGGTAAACCAGACAGGAAGCATGACCGGATGAGCTAATTTTACTTTATTGTTAAGATACATGAATAGAATTTTACAGGTCTAAAAATACAGTTCACATACCATCACTTTTAACAGCCTGATACTTTAAGGCAGATACTTCTTAAGTTTCTTTCTTTGCCTGCTAAGTATTTGTGAACTCCTTCTACCTTTATCTGATTATTCCCTAAGCAATATCTCTTCCCCTGATTCTTCAAGAGGATTCCCACATACAATTTATATCTTTAAATCGGGAATCTCTTGATCTGCTAACAGTATGAATTGGTTTTGGATGATATATCATAAACTTGGACTCTGTTTGTGTTCTCTCAGCTGGGTCTCTTTTTTTTGCCCCATTTAACACACTACTCAGGCCAGAGATATAAATTATTCAGGACTTGGTTGTTAACATATAACCAAATTAAACCCCCACACCTTGTCACAGAATCTTTTAAAGTAATTTATAAACATTCTGAGAGCAGACCATTTATTAGGTGAGGCTAGCAAATATTTTATTTTGATGGGAAAGTTTAAAAGCAAGTGAGTCACTAAATAATGAAAACAAATTAAGAGACTCATTTGGAAATTAGTTTGAGGAATGGCTTCATCTGCCAAGGCACACTGATCTTAATTATTTGTCCTCAATAAATATTGCCTAAGCTGCTTATTAATATTATACTTGTATTGGTGAACTTATTCTGGGCAATGGGTGTATATTTATGAACTGGAAATATATCTTTCTGAATCTCTCCATCTCTGAAGAGACAACCCCTTGTGATATTTAGCTACTGCTTTCACTAGCCATTGTAACAGATAGAACAGAATAAGAGTTGGAAGGTACCTTGGAGGTCTTCTACACTAACCCCTGATGCTCAGTCGGGAAACTCTATGCCATTTCAAGCAAACAATTGTCCAGTCTCTTCTTAAAAGCATCCAGTGGTTGGAGCACCCGCAACTTCTGAAGGTTACTTGTTCCACTGATCAATTGTTCTAACTCTCAGGAAATTTCTTCTTCGGTTGGTTCTCACCTTGATTTTCCTCATCTCCTCTTTGTGACAGCATCCTCTTTCCTCATGAGAATCAAACACATTTAGAATCAGATACCAAATATGTGGGGATTTCATACACTGTAAAATAACTGCAGTGGTGGTATACTCCTGGTTTGCACCGGTTCAGCCGAACTGGTAGTTAAAAAAAAGCTGACAATCAGCTGAGACGAGGATAAAAATCCCCCCACAATCAGCTGAGAAAAAAAAGAAGAGAAAAGCACATGATCGGCCCTACCACTTTTCTCTTCTTTATCCTCTCAGTTGATTGGCACTGCAGGTCTCTGCTGGTGTGGGGAAAACTGCATGTGTGCATTAGGCAAAGCAAGCCCACCAAGCCATGCTCACAAAACCGGTAGTAAAACCATTTGAATCCCACCACTGAATATCTGGTCCAATAGGCGGCCTAGAGAATAAATTTCAAGAAAACAGAAGTACATGAGAACAGTTGTGCAGGGGACTTCAGCTGACGGATTTTTTTCTTCAAGCAAGGTTTCATATTTCCACATTATTTTTTCTCAGTGAAAAACCAATTAAATAAATCACCACATGAAAAGCAGGTTTTTACAGCTGTTGGGCCCTTTTGAAGGTGTCCCCCTTTCCATATTGGCAATTTCTCTTAGCTTTGAAAACGAGAGGTAGCCTATGAACAGCTTCCAAAGGCATCGTTGAGATCCTAATGCCAGGAGACTCTGATGTGACAAGTCTCTCATAAAACCGCTTTAATAATGATAATTCATCTCTAATAAAAAAAGAGAGGAAATTTTGTATTCCTTTGGTTATTTCTGGTGACAAACAGCATAGAGACAAGTAAGAAGAAAAAGTTTGAAGCTCAGAGGCTTAAAAGGGAATTCAAATGTAGCCACTCCTGGCTAAATTTGCCACGTTTCATGTTCTTTGTTAAACTTTCAGGGAACAGGGTTACATTTTGCTTTCCATGTTCTGAATGGCATTATTGGTTGTTGTCACATTATCCGATATGAAACATGCAAAGTGAAAAGCCCTCTTGATGCCTCCTGACGGCTTTTCAGAAGGAGATCCTGTCAAAGCATTTGAGAGAATGAATTACCTTTAATTCGACTACATAAAGACACTGCTGATTTTTATGGCTGTTGTAGTTGTTTCAATGGCTTTGTTTCACTTTCCGGGCTCCCAAATGATCTGTTCTGATGGGGTGAAGGAGCTCCACAAAGAAAGGATGAAACCTCCTTCAAGTGCGGCTGGGATCTTGAAGTGTGTTTCCATTTTCAAACAGGCTTCTCACAAGTATACTCAGTCTTCAAGACTGAGAATCAAGGGCCAATTATTGCTGAAAGCTGATAATGGCTAATGGTTTGCCTTTATTTGAACATTTGGATGATTGATGAAAGTATCATTCTTAATAAGGGCTTCTTGTAGGGTTGAAAATGGTGAATCCTGATCAAGATGGTTGAAATGGATCTGATAGAGTGGTCAGGTGCAATATAGAAAGGGACAGGTGTGAATTATGGGATCTGAAATCTGAGCCCACCTGGAAGGAATTGGATTGGGAAGTCTATAATCCCAAACGTGTTTTTCCTCGAAGACGTTCCACATCCAAGAAGCTTCTTCAGAAAGTTTTCCAGTTGCCTCTTGAAGAAGCACTTTTTGGGACAACCATGACATAGATGACTGAGAATCTCCACAGATGAAGTCTACAATCCAAATTTAAATGTGGCTTGCCTTATTCTTTCCTATAAAAAGTTATAATTCCCTTTAGTGTGGATTTTTCACATCCTTGGTTGGTCAGAGCTTTACCAACTAATACATTTCCCTCCACATTTTGGGAAGTTGTTGTGTATTTCATTGTTGTAAACTGCATAGGATGGTAAATAAGTCTGTAGTAAATCCATAATCGGTAAATAAAGGATGGTGGTTGTGGAAATATGAAGCTAAGATCAGAACTCTAGTTATCTGAAAAAATAATCTCATAGCATCTTTCTTGTATCAAGCCCAACTTTGCCACCCATTAGCTACAAGGAATTAAAATCTTCTCCTCCTCCCCCTCCTCCCCTCCCTGAATTTTCTAAACTAAGGAAGAATGGAGGATGCCTAGCAAATAAATGGGATTTTATGAGTATAGCACTGAACAATAACTTTCCATCCCATGTTCCAGATGTTAGGCAGCTGTACAGGCCTGTCACATCCATCAAAGTCACATCAACACAGCTCCCAATAAGCTGGGCAGCTGAATTGAACAAGGCATGTTTTCTGAACTCAATGCATTCAGTCTTCAGCGAAATTTTTCTGAAACTGCCTGAACAATTCATCACCCAGAATAAGGAGAAGTCAAGAAATGATCTTTCTTGGACACTGAAAATAAGAATCAGTCTATATTTTTGGCTTTGGCTACCTAAATCTTGTGCTACATGTTAAGATTATATTCTTATTTAAATTGGGGGGTGGCTGTGGGTTTTCAATAGATGCCAATGGCTGTGAAATTTACTACCTGGAGGCACCAAGGTGCCAAGCCCATTAAATAAAATAACTATCCATAAGTCTCTGTGAGGCAATGCTGAGCGTTTTTTTGTGACACAGCATCAGGGTTCAACAGGAAAAGTCAGAAAGACACCTGGAATCCCTGATCAACTTCCCCTTCAAGCTTGTTATCCTCCCCCCCCTGTTAGTATTCTTTTTGTAAAACACAGCAAAATAGAAATGGCAGGGAGTGCTTTATTTCCTTCTTGTTGACTGCTAGTCTGCCTACCAAAAAATATTAACACAAATGGATGGAGTCTGTCTGTTCAAGCCTAAATTCCCAGAACATCCCATTGCCAGAAGCAAAAGATGATTGACAGTCTAAAGTCTATGCTTCAGGTTCCCTTGACATGCTGGGGAATTCTCCAATACAAGGTAGTCTAAGACAGGTAACAACGAGAAGGAAGGAATCAGACTTCTGCCCTCAGGCAGACCCAGTAGGCAGAAAGGGGAAAATAACAACAACAACAACAACAACAATAATAATAATAATATAGAGAGAGAGATGGAATCATAGTCCTGTCATAGGATTCTTAAATTGCAGCAAGATTCTATCTTTCTCTCATCAAACACTTGAATCTTTTTGGTTTAGGATTGTCCTGCCACGCATTGGTGCTATCTACGAGGACTTTTGTGCTACGGGCTCATATCAACTATTCAGTGACTGCCCAACAGGTCTGTCTCCAAGCCATAAACTTTTCCCAGCAAGATTCAGTCTAACCAACCAAACCAACCATTTTAAACTTGATGGTAAACAATTCAGTTTTTGTAACAGAGTTGTCAAAAATCTGGAATCTTATCTGTGTCAGGATTCCAGCACTTGACCTCATTTAAATCAAGAGTCTCAAGCCAAACATCCAAAGGATTTATTGGGAGTTAAACAAGTCTGGCACTGCCTGGGTGTAGCCGACTCTGAGACACATCATTCATTGTCACCCTTCACCCTGGTTTTCCCTCCGCCCCCTGGGTGTATCCAAATTCATATTCTCCAATGGGACACAGCCACAGCCCAGAGTCATCAATCAGGCTCTCCAGTTAGAATTTTGCAAGGCAGAAACTTCGGTCACCGAGTTACTATCTTTGAAAACACTTGTGGAATGCAGTTTGGGTTTGCAAGCTGTTGCACTGCTTCCCCCCCCCCCCCTTTCTGTTGGCAGCTCTAAAAGACCATAGACAATCTGATTCAGTTGTTTCAGCTACAAACTTCCATAGTTTTACTTCCAACTTAACTTCCATAGACCTCATCCCATATTTAAGTCCTACTGGGGCCGTTGGTAAGAGTACTACTGTGCCTATCATCTCTGTCATATTTTAGGTTTTTATTTCCTTTTGTTTGTTCATGTTTGTAATTTTTGTTTGATGAATAAATTAAAAAAATGAGTCCCTCCCTCCCCATTTTTAATATTCTCATGCCTTCTGAAGTTATAACCAGCATTCAACCAATTGATGGGATAGGTGTCAACTTTCAACATGCAAGAATACATTCATCATTGCCTTGATTAGCTTTCAACCAACAGAAAGGGTGACCCAACAACAAAGATTTCCAGCAGACTGAAAAGTTCCTCACCCAACTTAGATTTTTCTCTCCCTCAATCAAGTCCATTCATTGGGTTTCTGCATTACCAATGAGCAGAATGGGATCTAAGCATCTTAAAAGTCAGATGGGCAGTTTAAAGAAACCTCTTGAAGGCAACAGCTCAACAGTGAAATCAACCTGAGGAGCAATAAGGTCTCCACCAGAAGGGATCTTCAAGAAAAGACAGATCAAGCTATCTGCCATTGACGCTCTAGCTCATGATTTTGCAAGACTTGGTGCTCTCCACATGCCCTTTGACCATGATTTTTTCACAAATGAGAATGAATTTTACAACCAAACTCAAGGCAAACATGGAAAACTGATGCAAAATTGAAGAACACATAGCAAAGTTAGGGGACTGTGAAAAATACACCTGCCAGGGTACTTTCCTCTCTTTGGTGGTTACTTCATCAATCAGTTCCCCAACATCCATTGCAAATTATTTTATCTTCCATGGATGGGAACTACACTTGTTTTATTTATTTTTATTCTGTATTTATTATTTTTATAGATACTCAAGGCAGCGACAAACCTAATGTTCTTTTCTCCTATTTTCCCTACAACAGCAACTCTGAGATAATTGCATGATTTTTTACTCCCTATTTAGCCACAAAAGACCCAATAGGTATGTCAGCTTAAGAGATCACCTCTACATTCGCATGATATCCTTAACCTGGTTATTAAATTAGCTCTTGCCCAGTATACTAAACCATCACAAAAGCTGATTGAGGTTAATAATAACCAGGTTTCATGAGAATGTGGTTATTCAAGTCTTTTATCTGAACTAGATATATCAGTTCATGTGAAACAAAGTTATCTAGGAACTTATATAGCTTAACACGGATCTGAATCCAGATTCCCCTGATCTTAACCCAGATCAAACAATGGTAGACACAAATCAATTTCATCCTTAAAATGTATCATGCTGTAACTAAAAAGTACTTACGATTTCTGTGGCACAGATTTGGTTGCGACTTTATTGGTAGGCTCATTCCATTCTGAAAATAAATGAAATAAAGTCATATTAATTGCCTTAAGTTTTGCAACCACAGGATGTCAACCCACAATCTCTCTCAAAACAAGCCATAATATGACAAAGCATCACAGGTACTCCTTGAATTATGGCCACAATCGATCCAAAGTTTCTACTGCAAAATGAGACAAAATGTTCAGTGAGTTTTGCCCCTTTCGTAGCACTATTCTTAAGTGAATCACTGCAGGTGTTAAGTTAGAAATCCAGTTGTTAAGAGAATCTGTTTTCCCCATTGACTTTGCTTGTCAGAAGGTCACAAAAGGGAATCACATGATCCTTGCAACCATCATAAATATGAGCCGGTTGCAAGCACTTGAATTTTGATCATGTGGCCACGGGGATGATGCAACAGTCATAAGCATGAAAGACAGTCATAAATCACTTTTCTCAGTGCTGTTATAACTTTGAACAGTCACTAAAGGAATAGTTAAAAGTAGAGGACTCTCTGAGTATGCAAAAACTAACTTTTTCTGTCAGATGGAGCTGAAGCTTCCATCCTTTGTCTTTCTGGGATGACAGATGAAGAGAAGAGTAGATGGTTTAGATGTTGACCTCTCTCTAATCCCACCCCATCTGGGGATGGTCATGGAGATTGGGGTGTCCAAGCATTCTTAGATGGCATCAAGTGAGAGTAGATTGGTTTACCTTCAGGACAGAAGACTTACTTTGTGCAGGGTATCCTGAGGTCAGATGCTGGCAATCCTACAAATGGAAACAAAGAAATGTCAACATTGTTCAGGTTACGAAAGAGGAAGTTATCCAGAGAACCTGTTAGATTAACTGCAGAATGGATACATTAGCAAAGAAGTTAACCCATTACAAGGTTAACAATACAACCTAATAGAATCTCACTTCTGGGTGAATATTCAATCATTTATCCATATCTTCATATTACCAAGATCTGTGTCCTTGCTATTCAATGAGTCAGTAATGGGTATCTGCTCTTCAGGATATCTCCTGCTTTTTCTGCAGGTATGAAGGATCAAATTTGAAAACTCCAGCATCCAAATAAATAAATCCACCAAAGACATATTAGGGTTCATGTCTACTGAAGCAAATATAGTGTGTCCCATATTTGCCATAAGAGGGATATGTATTCATGGCTGCTTACCAGCCTGATGGCCCTGAGTGGAATCTGTGCTTCTGATGGAAGGAGGGCAGGAAGAGAGGAACAGGGGAAGGGAAGGGAAGGGAAAGAAGGAAGGAAGGAAGGAGGGAAGGAGGAAAAGAAGGAAGGAAGGAGGGAAGGAAGGAATTCAGTGGAATTAATAGATGGAATAATCTGGTAGAATAGGTAGAATGTCCTCCAGGAGTCACATTCCTACAAATAACCTGCCTCCATTTCATGAAGGGCTTCCCAGGTGCGAACCAGCATCTTCAACTGCACCTGGACAGAAACTGGAAACCGGTGCAGCCCGTACAGCAATGGGGTAACACAGATACATGGGGTAATAAGGGAGCACCCAAAATTGCACGGGTGCTTCATTCTGGACCAAATCGTAACAGTCTTCAGAGGTAGTCCCATGAGCTGCATATCTCAACATCAATCAATCAAGTATCATTAGATAGGCTGGGACTGCAAAACATCACCAATGGCCTTGTTTGTCCCGAGAGAATTCTGGGAGCTGTTGTCCTAATATCACAACATGCTACATTGTGAGTTCATAACTCTGAACAAATATATGTATTCGCAAATCTGCTCTTAAACCTACCTGGGCCTTGCTCGGGATAGTAAATTTGTTCTGTTCTGCTTTCCCGGGAGTGTGGATAGCAGTGAGAGGTGGAGGCCATGAATGGGTCATCTCCTAGCAATGAAGCAAACAAAATACAGGAGTATATTTTCAAGTCAAGACCAAGCCATGTTCTTTTCCTTTGCTTTTCCTTTGAAGCACCCCCAAAGATACACTGGGGGAAGGAGGGGAAATTCACCTGCTGGGATGAAGTCATACAATTGTTTGGGTTTGGTGCCACAACTTGTGTGAACACAGCTACTGTGATTTGTAAATTAGGCTTCGGGTATGAAAGTGAAAAATGCACCCAACCAATGATGGCTTCTTTAACATAAGGGACTTTAAAACAGAGCAGAGTATGATGTGTGAAATCAGTCTCTGAGAAATGGATTGTATTTTTCAGCTTGCCTGCTTCTGTGTATTTTTTTTTAAACGAAAGATGGGGACGTTTGGTTTTAGTTTCTTGGTGTATTTCTTTGTTTATTTGCAGGGCCTATAAGCTGCTTCCATCCACCAGCTCTGAACGACATGTAACTCTCCAAGATGTAATTGGGAGTAAACCGATGCAATCAATTTTTAAAAAGGTGGCAACAGTTATGTCAATAACTCAGTCAAAATAAAGGAACTATTTGCTTTAAAGGCACCTATTTGGAAAGGGAAGAAAGGGCTTCATCTCAAAGAAGGTGTTGGATGTCCAATACCTTCTCACACCATCATGGATCGTGAGTAAAGATTGCTTCAGTCCTGTCTTTCAGTAGATTGTTCAGACAGAATGACCTTTGATCCAATCATTACATAACCTATGGATGCTACATGCCAGGATGATGGCGAATATATTCCTCCCTTACTCCAAGACCACCTAACAGAGGGTCTGCCTTAATTTATCCCCACAACAGTAGAGGTGGTATTCAGCAGGTTCTGACCGGTTCTGGAGAACTGTTGGGGAAATTTTGAGTAGTTCAGAGAACCAGCAAATCCCACCTCTGACTGGCCCTGCCAACTCCATCTCTTCTCTGCCTCCCAAGTCCCAGCTGATCAGCTGGGTCTTCTTTGAATGCCCTGCCTAGGAGAACGGAGCTGGAAAGCAGGTTAATGGGTGGGGAAGGAATGGGGATTTTGCAATATCCTTCCCCTGATACGCCCACCAACCGCACCCACCAAGCCACACCCACAGAACTGGTAGTAAAAAAAATTGAAATCTACCATTGCACAAGCAACTCTGTGAGGGTGGCATATAGATTAGGGAAGATGTCCTTGACAGAGATGGATGAGATAATAACAAAGCATTAAGAGGAAAAATGTATCTCAGTTCCACAAGTGGATAATGTTAGGAAGTGGATGAGACAGACAGCTTCTTAATTCACTTGAGTATAAGAAAGGAAAGAAGGTCTAACTGCATCAGACAAGCAAGATTGTGATTAGAGCCAATCTCAATGAAAGTAGTTTTAGCTTGTCTATGGAGTTGATTCAGGATCTGGTCAACCTAGAGGGACTGACAGGTATTGAGTTGAGAGAGAGTTACTAATTTCCATAATTTGACCTTGGATCTGTTTGAATCTGACATCTTAGCTACTGTGCCATATTTTCTGTTTCTTAAAAGTTTTGAGGGCTGACCAGAATCACAGATGGACTTATTTTCTGGGACATCACTATTTCAAACAAAATGTAGGGAAACTGAATTTGGATCTGAAATGGTATAGTATAGGGTTTCTTGCCTGAGCTAAGGTCCCTTCCAACTCTGTTATTTTGTTATTATGTTAGGCCAGAGGTTGACAGCTTTAAGACTTGTGGACTTCAATTCCCAGAATTCCTTTTGTTTGTAGAAAATTAATAAAATTTTCTTTTAAAAAAAAATTCCCAGAATTCCTCCTCTAGTCATGTTAGCTCAGGAATTCTGGGAGTTGAAGTCCACAAGTCTTAAACTTGCCAAGTTTAAAGACCCCTGTGTTAGACCAAGGGGCTCTGAACTTGGCAATTTTAAGACTTGTGGACCATGCTGGTTGAGGAATTCTGGGAGTTGAAGTCCACGAGTCTTAAAGTTGAAAAGTTTGGAGACCCCTGATCTAGTAACCAAGGTTTCATTTCAGAATACAGACCAGTTGTTTCCAAAACTAATGGGAAAAAAAGTTCAGATTTCTTATATGAAGTGATGTAGAAGACAGAACTTTCAGAAACGATGACTGAATTGCTGACTTTGAGGTTGATTTGGCTCAACTGTCCTCATTTCTAAAAAGAATTAAAACTAAACATTGTTTTAACTGGCTCCATGTTTTTTTTCTTAAAGTGTATCAATGAGGAATAGATATTAAACCAATTCTGAATTCTTCATTATTTTCTCCTCCTCCTCCTCTTCTTCTTCTTCTTCTTCTTCTTCTTCTTCTTCTTCTTCTTCTTCTTCTTCTTCTTCTTCTTCTTCTTCTTCTTCTTCTTCTTCTCTTCTTCTTCTTCTTCTTCTTCTTCTTCTTCTTCTTCTTCTTCTTCTTCTTCTTCTTCTTCTTCTTCTTCTTCTTCTTCTTCTTCTTCTTCTTCTTCTTCTTCTTGGATGCTATTGTCATTTTAAAAGCAGCTGTAGATGCCCTCAGGTAAGGAACAGAGAAGCATACATGCAGAAGATGCTAATGAGTGGCCAGAAAAAAAGAAGTAGTTGTGGTCCAATTTGTCTCTAAGGCAGAAGAATTAATGGCTCTCAAAAGAATTGGAGAGAATTAGCAGGCAGAACAATTAATTCCACAATACTCTTGAAGGAAGTGAAGTTCATCCCAGAAATAAAGCAGACAAAAAATCTTTGTTTGAAAGTACAAAGGTATTTATCTTGAGTCTTCTGCAAGAAAAGTCTCTTTTCCATGATTTGGTCCTTAAAGCAATTTGGTGAGGTAGGATTGGATGAGAGATGGCAAGTGGTCCAAAGTTATCCAGTGGTTAATTTGAAAAAATGAGAGAGACCTTTATCACTGAAATACACTTTTTCCCCTAAAAGGGATTATAAGAATCAACCCAGTAAGATCCATTATCTCAGGAGAACAAAATGGATCCATCCATCCCCAGAAACTCTCAACTGAAAGAAGCATTGAGGTAATCTTATCCTGTGGAGATTTTCAGTCATCCAGGTCATAATTGTCTCAAAGGTGCTATTTTTCTTCTTTTGGACAACTCTGAGAGCTGTTGAGGCCACTTGGGGGTTTATCTGTGTCCTCAGGGTCACCTGAATCAGGGTGCAATTGATTGTAGAATCTTCTTGGAACTTCTAAAGGGCTGTGTTGGAAACTGGAGATGGATAGTATCTTATTCCATCTCCAGTCTACAACACAGTCCTTGCAGTTCCAAGAAGATCCCACAACCAATTGCACCCTTCAGCTTCAGGTGACCCTGAGGGCACAGGTAAACCCCCAAGTGGCCTTAACAGCTCTCAGAGAGAGTGCTAATGACCAAATGACTGCAAAGAAATATAATCCTTCCATCCCTCCACCATTCTGTCAGAACCTCTCCTTTCGTCTCCTCACCATCCAATCTCAACTGTCAACGCCTATCCTTCTGTCCCAGTCCCCGCACTCCATTGGAACCGATGAAGCTTCTTGGATGAGAAGTGAAATATTTTCTTTTTCTTCCTCAATGGAAAAACAACAACAATCCAGAATACATTTCATTCTGGAAGAGTTTACTTCTCTAGCTCTGAAAGAAAATATCTTTGGCTTCTGCAACCAGAAGCATGGGAGAATACTTGCAGAAGTTGATGGTGGAAATGGCAGAACTGACAACGTTGATTAAAGAAAAGAACATAAGTACTTTTTGTTTCCAGATGGAAACCGCTTCTGAACTTTGTGCTTGATGTGGAAAAAAATGGAACTTCGACTTTGGGTTTTACAGATTACATGGATAGATCTTTACAGAAATGACTGGTTCGTACTATTATGGAAAAGCAAAAAGCTGTCATTTGATGTTAATGCCTTATTTTAATGTAACAGAGAGTTGAAAGTCAATGTTTTGTTTCTTTTTTTCTTATCTTTCCTCACTTCTCTCCCCCCTTCCCCCCTCACTGTTCCTCTATTTACTTTTGTATTTTGTATTTTATAACACTCTATAACCTAATAAACATTTTGATTTGCAGAAAATGTATCTTTGGCTTCCCTAAAGGACAGAAGGAAAACTACCCAAAAAGTGCCTGTTTTTGGAAATATTCCTGAAAGCGTTTAGTTCTACTTTATGCACTAAGCCTCCCAAACCAAATACTGCCTCTTTCCAAATGTGCAGCCAAACTCCTAAAAAAAAAATATTAAACTCAACTCCCCTCAGCCATAGCAGATTAGCAGTCCATTTAGCATACGGGAGGATTCAAAATGGAATTCTCCATTTTCTCATTGCATTCTAACTGATTTCACCTAATCCGTGATTCCCTTTCATTAAAATGGGACATTAAATTATTACAAAATCATTAAATGGATGCACAGGGCTGTGTTATGGCTGAGGGAGCCATTCGATCTGGCTAAGTTTCCCCAAATTGCTTGGCGCAAAGAAGAAGGATTATTCTCCATTCTGTGAGAAGCAGTTGCTCTATCAATTCTGTTAGGTTGTGGGGAGGGGGAATAGAGCCACTTCCATCTTCTCTGCGAAATGGAACTATTTTTCTAATTTGCTTCTGGTGAGTATCCATACTAAGCAGAAAGATAAGAAATGTACCTCCTCATAAATGAATTGATAAATCATCATGCATTCTTCAAACAGGGCAGTAGCCACATCAATCTTCCAAAGAGGTACCTTTTAAAGGGGTCTTAAATGAAGGGTAGAGAATCATCTTGGTTGAAAAGTGTTTTTAGGTTTGCAAGTTTCTATAGTGAAAAGTAAGAAGGGTGGAGCAGGTTTTCGTTTTTTCAAAATCAATCATTCAAAGATGATTGATATAGTTCCATGTCTCACCCTATGATAATAGAATAGAATAGAATAGAATAGAATAGAATAGAATAGAATAGAATAAGGAATGAATAGAATAGGATAGGATAGATTAGGATAGGATAGGATAGGATAGGATAGGACAGGACAGGACAGGACAGGACAGAATAGAAAAGAATTGAATTGAATAGGAGGAAATAGAATAAATGAATAGAAGAGAAGAGAAGAAATAGAATGAATGAATGAATGAATACAATAGAATAGAATGAATTATTTGGGATAATGGAAAAATGTTGTTCCATCAAGCTTTGAGGTTGGTTCGTGCTAAATTATACTCCCTCAGGAGGAATTGATATTATTCTTCTATGTCTCTTGATTTAATGTGAGGGTTTGTTTTAAAATTGTATTTATAATAAATAAAATAAAAACAGTCATAATATTAAGAGTTTCAGTGTAAGGAATTGTAGAAATCTGGTCTAAACGTTGAGAATTGCTTTCTAATCAGAGGTGGAAATGTTTCCTCTTTGCTTTCTCTTCTCAGAAAGTGAAATATTATTTTTGGTTGAAACTTTTTTCCTTATGTTTTCCTGTGGTTTGAAACGTACCTCGTTGTTGTTCTTGGAAATCATTCTAAGCAGCCCGAAAAGCAGTGTTGCACGAATAAAATTCATCTTTCCAAATTCATCTTTTTTAAAAAAATACATACACCTAAAGATGAAATATTTTCTCCCTCTAGTCAAGTTCTTTTTACATACACCTGCTGGAACAACTTAATTGTGAGATATGTTATTTATACGAAGTCTAGCCTTATACTATTCAAACGAATGGTTGCTTTGACTTTTGAGTTTTGCCAACAGGTTTTTGAGAGAAGGCAATGCAAGAATTTGAAGCAGTGGGGAAATAGCAAAGTTATTCTTAAAATTAATACTGGCAAAGAGCTAAAAAAAATGTCCTAAACCGTTCTATTAAAAAAATCAAGACTTGATTGATCCCTAATTTTGACCGAGGTTGCAAATCCTGTTGTGAAGATTCCTGAATACAAACTGCTGCGGTCACCAATTCCCTGAACTTTGACAGGATACAGAGTTGGCAGGGACCATGGAGGTCTTCTAGTCCAACCCTCCCATTTCAGACAAATAGGTGTCCAATTTCTTCTTGAAAGTTGTTGGAGAATTCACAACTTCTGGAGGCAACTCATTCTAATGATGAATTGTTTTCACTGTTAGGAAATTCCTCCTTCGTTCTAGCTTGCTTCTCTCGTTGAATAGTTTCCATCTGTTGCTTCTTCTCCTGCCTTCAGGTGCTCTGGAGAATCTTCTACTTTAGACATGTCTTCTGTGTCTTGGGATGACTGTCCAAATATTCTCCACCGAGCCTCTATCTTTCCAGATTTCACTCCTTGCAGAATGTCTTTTTGTGCCTTGGTCTAGACTTCTTAGAGGAAGTCTTACCCCAAAGTTGGTTTTGGCAGAACAAAGAGCAATTAATTTATACCTCCTTTTGCCAAGATATTGTCAACCAACTATCAATGATCCCAAATGAATAGAAATGTAGGTTGCTGCCCTTCTTTTGTGGTTTAGGTTGGAAAACTACAATACGAAGGATATAGAGCTTTGGTTAAAAAAATAAATAGAACAAACCCATTATCAGGGGGAAGAGAAAGCAGACTGTCTAGGTTTAATCAAAGACTTTCTGACCATGAATGAATTCCCATGGCAAAGTGTCTGGATGAAAAGGAATTTGACAACTAAGTAAGGAACTTGATTTCCTGCTTCCTGGTACATTAACTAAACAACAAAATAAAATGATAGAATGAAAGTTATCATGGACATTGGGCCAATCCTGGAAATTGAATGTCCAACTAACAGAATAACAGAGTTGGAAGAGACTTTGGAGGTCTTCTAGCCCAACCCCCTGCTTGGGCAGGAAACCCTGCACCACTTCAGACAAAATGGTTATTCAATGTCTTCTTAAAAACTTCCAGTGTTGGAGCATTCACAACTTCTGGAGGCAAGGAGTTCCACTGGCTAATTGTTCTCACTGTCAGGAAAATTCTCCTTAGTTCTAGGTTGGTTCTCTCCTTGATTAGTTTCCATCTATTGCTTCTTGTCCTACCTTCAGGTGGCCTGGAGGATACATTGATCCCCCTACTCTTTGTGGCAGCCCCTTAGATATACAACACAAAACCCAAACCAGCATTGCAAAGATCCCCGATTCAGCCTGCTGCTAAGATCACTGTTGATTGATGTACTCTCTGTTGAAAAGTGCTCAGTGTGACTCCTTCTTCAGACAGCAAAAGGCCTAGGTTGCTAAGTTACTGGCATTTGACATCATATCCTTCCCAAGGTGTTCCCACATTTGACAGACTCTTTGATTTACTATGCTGGCCAGCTTGCTATTCATTTGTGCAATGACGTCTGAAAAAAAAACCATTTGAAATTCAGATTGGACCCTTCTCCCTCTCCCCTCACCCAACCCTCCCCAAACTCTTCCCAGCAAAAGTGGCATGTGTGTATTTTGAAACTCTCTGTGGACGTTGGATGCATCTGCACCCAGATGAAAAGAAACAATTAAAGGGGTTTCCGGAAGGGTGAGAGACATGGGGACAAGTCTATTAGCAGGCTAATTTTGCTTTGTGAACAAGTCATCTCAACCAGGGCTACTGCGTATTAAGTCGATTAGCGCCTTTCAAATTGTACAGGAAAGGTAATATTGCATATAATTTTCTCAGTCAAGGGCATTTTCACCTGCTGATCAATTTACATATTCTCCAATGTCATTAGATTGAAGCTAGTCATCAGGAGGGCTGAAGAGAGAATAAATTACAGAGTTTTGTTCATTTAATTCTCGTCATTTTATTCTAATTATAAGCAGCCTGTGTTTTGCTTGGGAGTATGCAGCTTTTATTTAATATTGCACCTGTCCAACTATTTGTCTGGAAGGATGGCATGGTTATTTTTCCTAACTGGAAGAACATTGTTCTTGGAATTGGCATCTATTGAGATCTTACGTATTAGAGCTGTCATGTTCTACCCTAAATTTGGAGTTCTCTCCCCCCTGGGGAGAGAAGCTTTACTGATCAGTCTCTTCTCCAATCTGACATCCCATAAATCTGTTTCAACCCACTGATTTCCCAACCAACCTGAAGAAGAAGTGCTGATGTGACTTTTGTGAACAGACAATCATTGACCAGATTAGTCTATTAGTCTAAAACTGTGCATACAAAGCTTGAACTCACAAAGATCAGGTTTAAGCTCTTGGGGAAATCTTGAGTATAGACGAAGAATTCCTGCTTAAAACAAGTGTTGGGTCCTAATTGGGTCTTCCTTGAGGACATCATGGCAACTTCTAAAGGAGAAGGACTGCTTGCTGCTCCTCACATGGTGAACCCCAACAGCATTTTATCATACTTGCAACATTGAAAATTCACCAAGTTAATGATCCAAAGAGATTTATCTTTGGGAGAAATCTCTGTATGAAAACACTGTATGGCCTTGAGAAAGGAATATGCAAGAACCTATAGATAAGGTTAACCTGACTGATACAACTTTATTGTAATAGAATGGATACATTCTAGGATGGAAAGCAACATCAAATATGGGATACTCTTGATCTACCAACAAGGACCTCCTTCAGAATTCTCTACATAATTTCTATGCCCCTTCTTTTTGACCTCCATTTTAGTTTGATGTTATTCAGTTGAAGTGGTTTTTGAATGAGGAATATAAGTTGTAACCCTTAATATTTTTGTGTTGCGGTGCTGCAAATGCCTAGTTTCACCCAACTTCTTGATATTTCTCTAGGAGTTATGGATGTTACAATTTTGGCTGTTGAAAATTTACCTTTTAAAGCATGTTTTTGCTTTACTAATGGATGGAATTGATTCTGTTTTTTAGTACTTCCATAGAGTTCAATACACACTCTTATTCCAAGTGAAATAAGATACTCAGCTTGAAATAACTTCATAAGTCTGCTAGATAAATAGAGATTTGGCTAAATAGTGTATATCATTACAGTTCTAAGCTAAATGCTACTTAACCTACTATGGAGATTCTATTATTGACAAAAAAGAATTCAACTTACCCGTAATATCTCCTCCACACAGTTGGAGTCATTGGGAAGGCTAACCTAAAGGGAGAAGGATACACGTTGTCAGTCTAAAAAGGATTTTTTCTGGCTATAGTACTAATAAAAGATAGCTAATATCAACAGGTTACATGGCACCTTTTAAAATGGTAAAACAACAGTCATTACTTTCCACTGTATGATCCCCAAGGAAAGATCAGCATCCCTTAAATTTTTAATTAATTAGTTATACTTAGAGACAGCTTCATCTGTATGATTGCTCAGGTATACATCAAAAAATGAATCCCAAATGAAAATCTGCATGACTAAAGAATCCATGCTGCTGTTAATTCCTGGGGAGAAAATGGCATTGAGGAGATGACTGAATTGTTAAGTTAGTTGCAATCTGAATAATATTTCTGTTTGTGTGGTGGAATGTAGTCTGGATTCCCAGAAGAGAGGGGCTACATCCCCGAGGCCAGAGGCAGCAGAGCTTGGAAAAATTGGTCAGCAGGGTAGAGGGTTAAAATGGTTCCTAGCTTATATACACACAGATATGCAAACAATTGCTTTAAACTGGCAAGATTCTGTCTATAGGTGAAGGGCAATAAAGGAAACTACTCATAAGTAATTACACATGTCGTTCTTGGGTCTTGAGGGCCAATAGTTTGCTAATATAACATATAAACAGTTTTTAATAGTAGTACAGAAGAATTTAAGTTACAGAGAAGGGATAGAGGAATTAACAGGCTCTTGAATAGCTTCTAATTTGCTCCAGTTGACGAGTTAGTAATAGCATATAGATCACCCACTCCTTCTAGGAACCCCAAAGCAGTTTATGTGACCCAGAAAACTTACTCCAAGCTCTATTTAAGAAAGAAAGAACTGTCTTTGGAACATAAGCCTGAAATCCATCAACCTTTGTGCCAAATATAGCTAAAGCCATACCTGTGGGAGCTTTAAAGATTTATTTAAAAAAAATAATTTGGGTGAAGAATCTTTTTTCAGTCTCTCTCTCTCTCTCTTGCCAAGGATTTACTACAATTGGGAAAAAACTGGGGCAGAATTTAGCACAATTTGCAAATTTGGGACAGTAAGAACTTCAGGCTTTGTGAAACTGGGAGAGATTGAATCCAGCAGAGAGTCCATAGGAGGCCTTGGGCAATTTGGTAGTAAAAAGTGTGTTTCTAAAAATGGACACTGAGACAGATTTACGATGGGCCACTTTTTCTTTTCACTGACAAACTCTTGTTTAGACTCAGAATAGACATACCTATTAAAGTTGGCCAATTTCGGCAGATGGAAATTTTAATAGGACCCCTTAAAACCATTTTAACTTTGCTTGTCAAAAGTTGCTGGCATTTCTGTTCACAACTGAGATTTCTGATCTTCCAAGGTTTGGAACCCTTTAGATCTGTGGTGCTTTCACCCCAGACTCCTTAATTGCTCACCAAACAGCAAAAGAAGACCAACATGGTTTCTGACACAATGATATCTCCAGTTGATTTTGAAATCGCAGCAATGAAAGGCTAACTCTGACAGTGGGCAGTCCAAGTGCAAATGAAAGCTTTAAATGACAGCAGAATGGGAAATTAAAGCAGGTGCACGCTTTCATTTCAGACTGACAGACAGACAGCCTCACAAGCACGCAGGCATAGACAACGAAGCAAACACCCGTCCTCTGAAATTCCACCACAGAAGACACAAACTGCTCAGTTTCTTATTAATGAGGCATTCTGCTGAGCTCGTTGTGTTCATAAATCCCTAATGAGGATTTTAAACACATTAAAACTTCTTAATGCAAAGTGTTTGCTTTTTGTTTTCATCCAATAACAAGCCAATAATTCTATGCCTCTAAATGACACTATTAACTGTCACGGTATGTTTTATTTGACAACCACTTCATTCAAACACAGTAAAAAAAAACACCAATTAATTTGACTGTTGTGAAATCTTTCTTGATAGCTTTCACAGGGGTTTCTTTTGTCGCATTAATGCCTACCGTAGGTCAACGAAGGAGAGGGGTGTCTAGTTTTACTTTACAATTCATAGCAATAAAATCTAAGCCTTTTCGTCATGTGCTACTGAAATAATATACCCCACCCACATTAGAAAGACTTTATTTCAACCAGGATGATTAGGGGACTTGAGACTAAACCATAAGAATGGTTAAAGGAACTGGGCCTGGCTAGTCTAGGGAAGAGAAGGACCAGGGGAAACGTGAGAGCAGTCTTCCAGTATTTGAGGGGCTGCAACAGAGACAAAACTATTTTCCAAAGCACCTGAAGGCTAGACAAGAAAGAATGGATGAAAACTGATCAAGGAGAGAGATTCAACCTGGAAATAAGGAGAAACTTTCTGACAGTGGGAGCAATCAACCCATGGTAGAGATGTTGCCTTCGGAAGTTGTGGGAGTTTCATCCCTGGAGGCTTTCAAGAAAAGGCTAGACTGCCATTTGTCAGAAATGGTGTAAGGTCTCCTGCTTGGGCAGGGAGTTGGACTAGATGACCCACAAGGTCCCTTCCAACTCTGATTATCTGTTATTTATTAGAACTCTTGAAAATGGATAGCCGTTGATTCAGCTTGGATTTAGAAAGACAAGATACCTTTCCTTTTTTTATTTGAATGGGTTGTCCATTATGAAATGGCAATCTGAGAGATTAAAAATTCAATATAAGAGTGTCGTTATTAGCACAATATTCAAGATCCTTTCAAAATGGCTACTTAAAACAACAGCCAACAAATGAGAAGGTGGCCCAGTCGGAGCGAAATGTAGACTATGACTTAATCGTATTTAATTTCCACATCCTCGCCTCTTCATTGTTTACAAGAAGATGGACTTGTTTTCTTGGACATAAAGAGGGAGGAGAATGCAGGAAGGATTTGTGCTGATTCCTTTTTCCATACCTCAAAATGTTGCTAATATTTCCAAAGAGCACTAAAGAACACTGAGCGCTCCAAAAGAAAAAAGAAAAAAAAAATATGCATAATTGATCCATGCAAAGTCCTGCACCGAAATCAAGTGAGATTACCTCCTCTTCTGGCATCTTATAAAGGAGGAAATGTTTGATTGCTCTGTTAACCATTTTTCTGAGACATATGAATATTCACTTTGGAGCAGAAATGGATGTGGAAGAAGCAGAGAAAATTACATTAGTTTGAAGCATAATTTATTTTTATTTTTTTTGGGGGGGGTGATCATTCATTAACAAATAAATATTTCTTCTTCCTCCTCCTCCTCCTCCTCCTCCTCCTCCTCCTCCTCCTCCTCCTCCTCCTCCTCCTCCTCTTCTTCTTTTTCTTCTTCCTCCTTTTCTTCTTCCTCCTCCTCCTCCCCCTCCAGCTCTTCCTTCCACTTCCTCCTCCTCTTCTCCTTCTCTTTCCTCCCCTCCTCCCCATCCCTCTTGTTGTCACATAACTGTGACAAATCTGGGCCCAGAAAAGCTTATTAGAAACCTTTCCAACCGTTGGGTTGTCCATAATTTAGATTTTGATCATCTTACCTTTTTAAAGAAGGCATTTAAGTCTGCTTCCCTGTGAACCCAAGGAGGAACATTTTCTCCTTTCTTCTTTTGCCCCAATTAATTCAGATTTTATTTTTTATTTTTTTTAAGACAGGGCTAACCACATCTGACACTGCTTCACTGATGACCTTTTTCATCTGTCAACACTGGCAGGTTTTTATCCTACAAGAGTCTGCCCGGTGCCCCCAGAATTGTTTCACCGCACATTAATCCATTCCATCAGACGGTCACCAAAATTATCATTCATAGTTTATCTTCCTTTCTTATTTCCTGCTTAGGTATTTTCAGCTTCCCAGGGGCAGAAAGTTGAAGACTGAATTTCTTTGAACAAATTAACTAGCGCTTCCTCTAAATGCTGACCATAAACATCCATTATTGTCAGAGAAATCAGCAGAAGATGGCTCTCATTCATTTTCTTTCCCTTACTACTCATCCTTTCCTTGATGTTGACCTGCCGTTGGGCTCCATCAAGAACCGACAAAAAGAAGCCTGGTTAAATCAAGAGGCAAAGAATCCTGGAGGGAAATTGTGAATAGATAGATGTCTTTGAAGATGGTTCAATTTTCATTCATCCAGCTGATATGAACCAAGCGTGATTTCTTAGGAGAGCCACAGCATGGGAACCTGTTTCAACTCCAGCCATCAATGGCCCTTAAAGATAGGGTCACAAAAGAGTTAGCTTGGTCTAGTGGTTAAGGCACCAGGCTAGAACATGGGAGATGGTGAGTTCTAGTCCCACATTAGGTGTGAAAGTTGGTTGGAAGAATTTGAGCCAATCACCAGGAGACGATGAGTTCTAGTTCTGTTTTGGGCACAAAAGTCAACTGAATGATTTTGGGCAGATCACCAGGATATGATGACTTCTAGTACTGCCTTAGCCATGAAAGCCATCTGGGGGAGATTGGGCCAGTCCTCAGGAGACTGTGTATTCTAGACCCAATTTAGGTATGAAAATCAGCCTAGGAGTTTGGGGGCAATCATCAGGAGATGATGAGTTCTAGTCCAGCCTTGGGCATGAAAGCTGGTTGAGTGACTTCGGGCCAGTTACTTCCTCTCTCAGGTAGTTCATTTGTTATGAACAGGAACAACCTATTTCTCCTAAGATAATTGACTGACAATCTATCTATCTATCTATCTATCTATCTATCTATCTATCTATCTATCTTAAAAAGAAATGGAGAAACACATTTGCTACCCCAGAGACCCTGATTACATTTCATTATTGTAAATTTAAGCAAGATCCTTTGTTCAGCTCTCCACAAACCAAAGCAACTATTACCAGAAATGTTACTAGCAAGAAGCTGTATCTGTGTGTATGAAAATGTCCCAAGTACCTTCAATCTCAGCCATGGCCAATCAGCAAGGATCCATTTTGCAGTATCTCCATATACATACATAAAAGGACACCATAGCTACTTCAAGATAACCTCCATATTGCTGTTCATAATCACTTCCCCTCCTAATCTGAAATTTGTAAGATGGTTAATGGCATGATACAGAGTGTTGGAGGATCATTAGTCGGGAGTGGTCCAAGGGTATGGAATGTTGGAAAGAAGAAATATGAGCAACAGGTGCTAGGAGAAGGTTGATAGGAAAAATGGAATGTAATTAATGAGGAAAAGAGGTGAGGTCTATCGGCAAAAGCTGAAACATCACCTCAGCTACCAGAAGGGGTCAGACTCTGTCAAGGATCTTGGAGTACTCATCTCAAATGACCTAGGTGCTAGAGCCCACTGAAACTACATAGCCAAAAAGGCGTTAAGAGTTGTTAATCTAATCTTATGTAGCTTTTTCTCTGGTAATTACACTAATAACTACAGCATACAAAGCATTTGCTAGAACAATACTTGAATACAGCTCATCAGTCTGGAACCCACATTACGTATCTGATATTAACACAGTTGAGAAAGTCCAGAAATATTTCACAAGAAGAGTTCTCCACTCCTCTACTCATACCTTATGTATGCCACCAGACTTGAAATTCTAGACATAGAAAACCTAGAACTACGCAGCCTTCGATCCGATCTAAGTATAGCATATAAAATCATACATTGCAATGTCCTGCCTGTCAATGAATACTTCAGCTTAACAACACAAGAGCACACAATAGATACAAACTCAAGGTTAACCGCACCAAACTTGATTGCAGGAAATACAACTTCAGCAACAGAGTAGTCAATGTCTGGAATACCCTCCCTGATTCTATGATTTCTTCCCCAAACCCCAAAAACTTTAACCTTAGACTGTCTACTGTTGACCTCACCCCTTTCCTAAGAGGCCTGTAGGGGTCAGTCCCTGTCCTATTGTTTATTTTATATATTTTTTCTTTTTCTTACTTACTTGTTTTTACTTATACCTATTATCTTGTAAGCAATTGACAAATAAAAAATAAAATAATAAATAAATAAATAAAAATAAACATTGCCTGTCATGAGATGCCACTGGTAGATGAACTTGACATGTACAAACCTTGTCACAGCAAGTCCCATCATTTCAAAAGTTGGGTTCACCCAACCGTTGAATTGAAGGTCAACCAAGAGGCATAAGAGATAATATTTTTGTTATAAAGGTTAAAGGAAAAGTCATGTCTGAAGCTTCATTTTCTCATCCTTAGATCTCTAAATCCTTGTTCACTAGGCATTTTTCTTAGATCTTTGTTCCGGTTGATTTTTAGGTAGCCACTTTTGGTGGAAGCTAACACCCACCCCCCACAAATTCATGTGGGGATATGTGTACACACCCAAATCTGCTCATGGAGAAGATAGAAGAAGAAAATGAATTAAATATCCTTTTATATGACTTTTGATTTATGGTCCTCTGGAATCTTGAATCCTTCCCCTCAAAAATTGCTAATGGTGGACAATCAATTATGCACTGATGCTTTAATGTTAATTTAAAGAGAGCTGTATCTTGACTACCTTGTATTTGAAGAATTAAACATTTCTTTTCTATTTTCTGCAATCTCTGCAAGAGTCAATAAAATAGGAAGAGTTTGGCTCTCTTTGATACATCCCGTTTGCTCATGGATTCATTTCTTTCAGCTTTTATATATTGTCCTATAGAGATATCTGTCCAACAAGTGAACATGTGAAAGCCAGTTTGGTCCAGTGGTTAAGTCACCAGGCTAGAGATTGTGAGTTCTAGACCCATCTTAGGAATGAAAGCTGAATGACTTTTGGGCCAATCACTAGAAGACGGTAAGCTCTAGTCCTACCTTAGACATGAAAGATGATTGGGTGACTTTGGCCCAACCACTAGGAGACTGGGAGTTCTAGTCCTGCATTAGGCATGAGAGCTGCTGGGTGACTTTCACCTGAACACCAGGAGAGGAGTAGTTATAGTTCTGCCTTAGCCATAAAAGCAGGGTGGATGAATGTGGGCCAATCACCAGGACACAGTGAGTTCTAGTCCCACCTTAGACATGACAGCTGCTGGGTTATTTTAGGTCAATCACCAGGGGATGGTGAATTCCAGTCCCACTTTAGGTATGAAAGCCAGATGGGTGACTTTGGGACAGTCCCCTTCTTTCATCCCAACCCACCTCACCAGGGTTCTTGTTGTGGGGTGAAATGGAAGGAGAAAGGTAGGTTGGATATGCTCACGCTTGGAGTTATTTGTAAACCAATCAAACATCTACCCAAACATTGACTGTGGTCTACATCATGGACCTTGTATGATAGGACCCAACCCGTTTATTTCACTTAATGCAGGCAGAATCCCCTGGTCCCTCACAAGGATGGAGAAGAAGGTATCTGAAGAACCCATTCCAAAGGTAGAGCTGAAAACGAGTATTCCTTCCAGCTCTGTTTTCCTGGGTAATCACTGGGTTTTTTCAGGTGGCCTGAAAAAGGACCACCACCCCCCAATCTTTTTTTTTTTCCAAGCACTGCAGCAATCGGCCGTGGTCTTTGAATCTGCTGCAGGAAGCTTCGGCAAACAGCCGGGAGATGAAACAAAGAAAAGCCTAATTGCCATGCAAAGCACAGCAACTCTCAGATGTGATGAGAAACGTGACCAGTCTGGATGAGATTTCCAAATATGACCAATCAAGCATTACAGAAAAAGAAGGTCCAGTTGAAGCAAATGGCAGTCAGAAAGAAAAGGGGCAGTTGGTCTCTCTTTTGCTTCCCTTTGCTCCCTCCCCCTCCCCCTCCCTCTCTCTCTCTGTCCACATAGTGGCTTTCATTTTGGAGCCTAGTGAAAAATACAAATAGACCCCCCCCCTCTCTCTGTGTGTGTGTGTGTTTGCAAGGGTGGGTTAATTCACCAAAGACTTGGAAAGGAGAGGGTGTTGGAAAAAAAGAAAGAAAGAGAGAAATAGAAAGAGAGAAAGAAAGAAAGAAAGAAAGAAAGAAAGAAAGAAAGAAAGAAAGAAAGAAAGAAAGAAAGAAAGAAATTTCTTCCCCCCTCTTCTTCCATTCCCTTCCTTCCTTCCTTCTTTCCTTCCTTCCTTCTTTCCTTCCTCCCCTCCCTCCCTCCTTTCATTCCTTCATTCTTTCATCCCTCTCCTTCCTTCCCTCCTCCCTCTCCTTCCTTCCTTCCTTCCTTCCTTCCTTCCTTCCTTCCTTCCTTCCTTCCTTCCTTCCTTCCTTCCTTCCTTCCTTCCTTCCTTCCTTCCTTCCCACTCTTCCTTCCTTCTTCCCCTCCCTCCCTCCCTCCTTTCATTCCTTCGTTCTTTCATCTCTCTCTTCCTTCTTTCCTTCCTTCATTCCTTCCTTTCTTCCTCCCTTCCCCCCCCTCCCTTCTTATCCCACCTGGG
Organism: Hydrophis major; assembly: GCA_033807585.1. Classification (NCBI taxonomy): domain Eukaryota; kingdom Metazoa; phylum Chordata; class Lepidosauria; order Squamata; family Elapidae; genus Hydrophis; species Hydrophis major. The sequence continues at coordinate 24,289,950 of CM066335.1, forward strand.
AGGAATCTGCTTGCAATGAGGAACAAACAGAAGCCGGGCTTTTGAGACCCAAAGAGACACTCAAGGGGAGCCTGGGGAGATCCCTTTGTCAAGCACAGCTTGGGTGGGTTACAGAGAATAATCCCGACTTGAATGGAACGTGTGATGTGAAGGAATAAAAAAAGAAAGTACCTTGAATAGATTTCACCACCATGAACTTGAAAAGAGAAACAAACTGAAATCAATAATGAACTTCTTGATCCTACTTACAGCATTTACAAGAGCTTAGATATTTTTGTCTGAAAGATGAAGGTTGCTCATCAAAGTTGGATAATGTGACCAGTCAACTAGACTCTTTCTCTCTCTCTTTCCCCGCTCCCCCCTCTCTGTCTGTCTCTCACTTTTTCTCTCTCTCTCCTTCTTTCTCTCCCATTCTTTCTTTCTCACGCTCATTCCTTTTCCTTATTTCTTCCTCACTCTTTTCTCACTCTTTCTCTTCCTCTCTCACTCTCACTTTGTCTCTCTTTCCTTCTCTCTCACTCTCTTGCTCTTTCTCACTCTCATTCTTTCTCTCTATTTCTCCCTCACTTCTCCTTTCTTTCCATCTCTCTTTCTCTCCTCCTCTCTCGCTCTTATTCTCTCTCCCTCCATTTCTCCCTCACTCTTTTTCTCTCTCTTTTGGTCTCTCACTTTCTCTCTCACTTACTCTTTTTCACTCTTTCTCTTTCTCTCTCGCTCTCTAACTCTCACTCTTTTTCACTCTCATTCTTTCTGTCTGTTTCTCCCTCACTTTTTTCTTTCTGTCTGTCTCTCTTTCTCCCGTCCTCTCTCTTTCTCTCTCTTTTTCTTCCTTGCTCTTTTCCTCTCTTTCCTTCTCTCCCTTTCTTGTTCACTCCTTCTCTTTCTCACTCTCATTCCTTTCTCTCTCTCTCTTTTAGTCTATTTTTCTTTTTATCTCTTTGTGTCAAGATGTTACTGAAATGCTTTTCAGTTGGTTCTCATCTCCACACCATTTTGCATACATTTTCTTCCAAATATGCCTGGGTTGGAATACATACACACTATTGGCAGATTCTGACAGCCTTCCTCCCTCTCTCCCTCCCATTCTCTCTAGCTGCCTTCTCTATTGTCAAGAGGCAAACATGCCTTTGGGCAAAAATTTAGAGAATCTGCCATGTGTGCCTGTATCTCCTTCTCCAAGTGGAGAGGCCAAACACTTCATGCACAAACACACTTCATCAGTGAAGTTATCACTGCCAAACACTATTGTTCTTAATTGCCACAATGCTGAAGAATTTTCTTTGTGACATCTTATTTTGTCCTTTATTCATATTTAAGGAAAGCTGCTTGTCCTTCTAATTCCAGGTTGCTAGAGTTTTTTGAGAGGCTGCCCCAAAGAAGAGGGTGTCCACCCTATTCTCCAAAGCCCCCAAGGCCAGGAGAAGCAGCAGCAGCTGGAAACTAATCAAGGAGAGAAGCCACCTAGAACGAAGTAGAAATCTCCTAACAGTGAGAAAATTAATCCTTGGCATGACTTGCCTTCAGAAGTTATAGATGCTCCATCACTAGAGGTTTTTAAAAAGAGAGTAGACGGCCATATATCTGGGATGTATAGGGTCTCTTTTTGGAGCAGGGGTTGGATAGAAGACCTCCAAGAAGTCCCTTCTGACTCTGTTACTCTGTTAAGAGTTTATTTGATTTTCACAGTTTCCACAAAGCTAGGGATGCTTCAACCTCAAGTTTACCATCGTCATGGCACCTGAGAACTTTACATGATCTGTGATTAGGGACACATGATGGCATGATCCTTGACTGGCTGAGTTAGCAGATCCCCCAGATGATAAATAAAGAAGCAGTTATGGGGTTGACGGTCATGAAAGAGAATCCAGGAACCACCAGAGGGCAGGATAAGAAATAATGGATGGAAAATAAACAAAGGGAGAAGCAACCTGGAATTAAGGAGAAACTTCTAAACAGCAAGGACAATTAACCAGTGGAACAACTTGCCTTCAGAAATCATGGACACTCCATCACTGGATTTTTTTTAAAGAAGCGACTGGACTTGTCTGAGATGGTATAGGTTCTCCTGCTTGAGCAGGGGCTGGACTAGAAGACCTCCAAGGTCCCTTCCAGTTTCTATTCTATTCTATTCTATTCTATTCTATTCTTAGAAAAATGAGTATGGTACAAATGTTTTAGGAACTATTTTAATACCAACACTGTGTTATTTTCAATCTAAAAATTAAAACAGGATGCAATTCAGACAGTAAAGTCCAACTAACCAGAGGTGGTATTCAGCAGGTTCTGATCAGTTCTGGTAGCGGAAATTTTGAGTGGTTTGGAGAACTGGCGAATACCACCTCTGACTGGCCTCACCCCATCTATTTTCTGCCTCCCATTGAGTCCCAGCTGATCGGCTGGGTCTTCTTTGGTTGCCCTGCACAGGAGGACGGAGCTGGAAAGCAAGTTAGTGGAGTGCAGAGGGAATGGGATTTTATAATAACTTTCCCCCAAGAGTAGGGAGAGAATGGGGATTTTACAGTGTCCTTCCCCTGCCATGCCCACCAAGCCACGCCCACAGAACTGGTAGTAAAAAAATTTGAATCCCACCACTGCAACCAGCCAACCAACTCTTATGAAATAATGGCCATTAGAGGTGACTTTTTAAAACTTTTACCTGCACTGAAATGTTTCTTTACTTTCTGTTGCAACCAGATCAGTTATTTTCTGAGCTAACCATTTGAACCCAACTCATTCCAACAGGCCAGAAGTTAAGATAAAGTTGTGAGAGAATGAGATGGGGCATATTTTTCATTTTCATCATATCTTCCCATGTGATAAATGTAGATTGCACCCTGGAGTTAGGGTCACTTTTAATGATTCCACTTTATTTAAGACTGAAAGCATTAATTCCCTAACCTTTGTCTTTGTTTCAAATATAGATAAGATGAAAGATGAATTCTGAATATCTCGGAAATGAGAGCACATCGACTGGAGCAAGAGGGGCACTTTTCTCCCTGACAGTAATATGTAAGAAAACAATTATTTTGGAAACTGATTGCAATATATATATATGCTACGTGAAAAAATTACCTAACCTGTTGGAATGGATTTCTTGACCCATGCGTAGCTATAGTAAAGGTATAATTTACTGCAATCTAACTAAATTAGCATCAATTAGACAGGCTAAATTAAAGGGCACATCACTAATAAATTTTACGCTAAACATATTCCTTATACTAAGGCAGCTTAAAAAAAGTGTTTAATAGAAATAGGATTTCAAAAAGTGTGGAATTTCTACATTGGGATGTATAAAAATCCTGAAACTTAGATGCAAAGGTAGTCCTTTGTGTCATGGTAATTTAAAAACCCTGGTCCAATACGGGTTGAAATAGCAATCCATATTTGGTTCTTTAAGCTAATATCTCTGTGGATTCTTCCAGTTAGAAATCAGAGATCATTGCAAACCTCACAGAAAGAGCATAAAACCTTAGTCTGCATATCTTTGAAGTCACTGCATATTTTTTTTCTTCTGGATCCTGGACCCCTCCAAAGCATATTTTTTTAAAAAGCTCATCAATTATAATATACCAGTAAAAGCAGTTACAAATGTTACAAATAAAAAAAAAAAAGTAACAATTCTGAGCATGACCAATAAATAGCAGGATAACAGAAAAATAACAACAACAGAATAACAGAGTTGGAAGGGACCTTGGAGGTCTTCTAGTCCAACCCCTTGCTTAGGCAGGAAACCTTACACCACTTCAGACAAATCTCTTCTTAAAAACTTCCAATGTTGGAATATTCACAACTTCTGGAGGCAAGAAGTTCCACTGGTTAATTGTTCTTACTTTCAGGAAATTTCTCCTTCGTTCTAGGTTGCTTCTCTCCTTGATCAGTTTCCACCCATTGCTACTTGTCCTGCCTTCAGGTGCTTTAGAGAAGAGCTTGACTCCCTCTTCTTTGGGGCAGCCCCTGAGATACTGGAGCACTGCTATCATGTCACCCCTAGTCCTTCTTTTCACTAAATTAGACATCCCCAATTTCATCAATTGTTCTTTATATGTTTTAGCCTCCAGTCCCCTAATCATCTTTGATGCTTTTCTCTGAATTCTTTTCAGAGTCTCAACAACCTTTTACAGATTGACAGCATCTCAGGTGAGAGAGAGGCAGGCAGTCTGTAGAGATAGGAACGTAACTTCTTCCCCATTTGTTTTCCAAGCTGAAACCCATCCAGCATGTTTGGACTTTAGAATCTAACACCTTAATTTTGTGCCGTCAACTCTGTTCTGACCTGCCCTGCATCTCCTCAGCTACTTGGCTTTGAGATCAGAAGAATTATGGTTGCTGGCATCCATCCACGGACAGATGGAGTTCCATCTTCCAAACTCAAGGTGCTTTAAGAGTTCACTGCAACTTTGTTTATTGCAGCTGTCCCCGGAGTAACCTGAACTGCAAAACTGGCAAGTTACTAATTACTAGCCTGCATCTCCAGAAGACAAGAATCCCACCCCTTCCGAGCTTCTATCTGAGAACAACCCAAAGCCACCAGTGATAACCGTTTTAGTTGTCTGGAAAAAAAAAAAAAAAAGCAGCCCCCCCCCCAAAGCCTCCACCTCTCCATCAGTTTGATTCATTAACCTATAACTGTACAAAAGCAAGAGTCAATCACATTGCCACATCCGATGTGTGTAAAGATAATTACCCTACAAAGAAGATGTAAGGATGTCCATAAAGGCAGTGAAATGCAACCTATTAAATCAAGCTTGAGCTTATTATGGGTCAAAAAACTCATTTGTGGAGCCAAGAACCTCATGGCTCTAAGCAATCTACCCTGAATTCTTGGGACATTTACCCCACTCCACAATAAACTTAAAATCTCTTTTTTTCCTTCATTTCATGGCTCTGATTAACTAATGAAGAGTCATGTTTCAACTCATTCTTTTTGTGTGTGTGTGTGGTCTTCTACGACATATTTCAGGATGGCTGAGTTCAGTGGTGGGATTCAAATCATTTATAAACAACCGGTTCTCTGCCCTAATGATTTCTTCCAACAACCAGTTCACCAAACTGTTCAGAAAGTTCAGAAACTGGAGCGAACTGGCTGAATCCCATCACTGGTTGAGTTGCCCTCAAGAGCAGTTGGGATCCAGATTAACTGAATGATAAAATTACAGAGTTAGAAGGAATCTTGGAGATCTTCTATTAGCAGAGAGTAGACACCCTCAACCCTTAATACTAATTTGAAAAGTTAATACTTATACTCAAAGTTAAATGAAAGAGCCACCAGTTAAAAACAGACAGAAATCTCCTAGAACTTTCCCTGAAACCTCATGAGGTTTCAATAGTCTTATGCAAGACTTCAGAATATTGTGCAGAGACATTGCTGAAAAATTGTAGCAATCTTGTGTAGGTTTGTGG
>CM066335.1:24297849-24405349 GCA_033807585.1 Hydrophis major
ATACACAGCCTAATACCAGACTGCATAAACAACTGATACCAGGTTGGCATTGTTCATTGGAAAAATGAATTCTACCAAGTTAGAACAATTAGTCAGTGGAACTCCTTGCCTCCAGAAGTTGTGAATGCTCCAACACTGGAAGTTTTTAAGAAGAGACTGGGTAACACTTTTGTTTGAAATGCCTAAGCAGAGTTGGACTAGAAGACCTCCAAGGTCCCTCTCCCAACTCGTTCTTTTTTTTTTTTTTTTGAGTGTTGATCTTTCATTAGAAATGAAATTGTAAAAGGCTCAGAGCTGAAATGTAACCAGCAACTCTCCATTCTCAAGTCAGCTCTGCTTAGAAGAGAGATAGAAGAGGGAATAATTGAATGTCCCCTTCTGTTTCTCTAGGAATTCTGGAATTGGTCATCCCAGCTTATCTTTGGTACCAGCATAGGGGCGGGAAAAAAAACTTGAACGGATGGTTTTCTAACACCAGCAAAAATAATTGTTTGTTTCTTTAAAAGGTCGGTACCATTTTTAAAAGCTATTGCTGTCCCAACAAGTTTTACCATCGCTGAAGTATGGGAGGAAAGTCAAAAAGAGAAGAAGTGAAACTTCCGAGAGAATGAGAAACGATGGATAGGAAGGATCTTTCTTAAATAAAAACAAGAGTGACTGTACTAAAAATTAGATTTAAAAAATTAGAAACAGGGGGAATATTGTTATTCATATTTTTACATAACACATTTAAAGTAAATGTTAGAGGTTAAGATCAGGTTTTGAAAAAGGATGTTATCGGGTATGCTCAAAAATAATGCTATTACTATTAGAAGGAGGTAGCAAATATTGAATAATGGAAAAATGAAGGCTTATGTGCAAGTACAGATATATGTATAATAACATTAGATCACATAAATCTGATTAGTGCATTCATTTGTACCAATATTACTTTTGTATGGAAATGAATGACACTCAGACGCCACTCTGACTATGAAATGATGTTGATGTACATTTAAAAAAAAATAAAAAATAAAAAAGAGAGATTTATCAATGCTAATTAAATCTAGAATAAACATTTTCCCCCCAATAAAGTTTAACTGAGAATCTGACATAGATGCCACATCTACAAGTTCAGGCGTTCCAAGTATTTGAGCTCAGATCTAGCTGCAAATCCTGTTTAATACCTTTATTGTTCTACTTGGATCCACACAGGTGCCTTCATAAAGAAAATGGCTTTTGTCTCCTTATTTAAATGGATGTTCCCACCAAAGGAGCTCTTTAAATCACAGTTTTCAGGGGCTTCCATGAAAGGCTCGGTCTTGGCTAAATTTGCTTTGCTTTAAGCAGGTAATAAATACCGAGCAGTGTTCCCTTCCATCTGTATATATATTTAATCGAATGTAATCATTTAACCCAGGCTCTGTAAACAGATTAGTAATAGAAAATGTGTCATAACAAATTCCTTACTGCCGGATGAATTATCATTATTGTTTGGGCAGTGAAAATCCCCTCTGCTATCTCAAATTATCTTCCTTTTTAGCAGGGTACAATGTGTGAATCATTTCCATAATTATACTTGAGAGGAGCGGGTAAGAAATCACAAGCCTGTATGATAACATCCACGGAGAGGCCCATCTTTTGACATCTTGCCAGGCTGTTGACTTATTTCCAAGACACCCTATATGTATCTATGGAGCTTTTCAGTCATCTGCGTCCCCCAAGGTCCTTTTTCAAAAGACAACTGGACTTCCTTGTTTCGCTGGAAGACCTTTTGCTTCTCATTCAGGAAGCTTCTTCGGTTCTGACTGAACGGTGGAAAAATGGAAGGATTTATATTCCTTGCAGTCCTACGTTCCTTAGGCATCTTTTCAGAGTGTTGCTGAGGCCACTTGGAGGCCACTTCAAATGATGCAGGAATATGAAAAGATTTCAAGAAAAATAATGGCAGGCTATAGGATTCAGAAAAGGGACATGAGGGCTCAAGTGACTAAGACCCTGAGCTTGTTGATCAGAAAGGTCAACAGTTTGGCGGTTGGAATCCCCAGCACCGCATAATGGAGTGAGCTCCCGTTATTTGTCCCATTACTTCTGCCAACATGTTCGAAAGCAGGTAAAAAATGCAAGTAGAAAAATAGGGACCAACTTTGGTGGGAAGGGAACAGCATTCCATGCACCTTCAATGTTTAGTCATGCCGGCCACATGACCACGGAGACGTCTTCGGACAGTGCTGGCTCTTGGGCTTTTAACGGAGATGAGCACCATCCGCTAGAGCCAGAAACGACTAGCAAGTATGTGCGAGGGGAACCTTTACATTTACCTATAGGATTCAGGTGGCCCTGAGGACACAGATAAATCCCCAAGTGGCCTCAATGACTCTCAGAAAGAGGTCTAAGGACCAGAGAACTGTGCAAGGAAGATAAATCCTTCCATCCTCCACCATTCAGTCAGAACTGAAGAAGGTTCTCGGATGAGAAGCGAAATGCCTTCAAGGAAAAATGAAGAAGTCCAGTTGCCTTTTAGAAAAAGCACTTTTGGGACAGCCATGACCTGGAAGACTGAGAAGCCCCATAGACATCTGTCTTGAGGTTTTTGTTTTTTTTTCAGGTTTAATATAGTCTTTGATGGCTTATCCCTGTTTTTGAATGGTACTTTAAACACCAATCATGCAAGCAGCATGAGGAAGTGAATTAATTTCCATGATCCTGTATTCCAAAGTGGAAATCTGTCAACATTTGGGTGTCGTCGTGCTAATTCAGCCACCAAGGGACAATATGCGTGTCGCTGTGCTTTCTAATTTACATGCAGGAAACAACAAAATTTGTGTCTTCTCCTCTTATCACGATCTGCTTTCCTTCCCAGTTTTGGCTTTTGCGTTTGCAGTTACTGATGTAAATGCTAATGCTCGTGTCAAATCAAGATTAATTCGATTTGCATCCTCTTTGTTCTAATGATGTATTTCATTTCTGCTGCCCAGGCAAGTTTTGTTTCAAATCACATCTGTATTTTGCCATAATAATGACAAAAATTTTGCAGCTCAGGAAGAAAGAAAGGAGTAATCTTTAAAAGGTCTCTGCTTGGTCTGTCAAGAAGGGAGGGAGGAAGGAAGGAAGGAAAGAAGGAAGGAAGGAAGGAAGGAAGGAAGGAAGGAAGGAAGGAAGGAAGGAAGGAAGAAAGACATGGAGGAAGGAAGTAGGAAGAAAGGTAGACATGAAGGAAGGAAGATAGACCTGGAGGAAAGAAGGAAGGAAAGAAGGAAGGAGGGAAGGAAAAAAGAAGGAAGGAAGATATGGAGAAAGGAAGGAAAGAAGGAGGGAGGCAGAAAGGAAGGGAGAGTAGGAGGGAGGGAGGAAATAAGGAAGAAAGGAGGGAGGGAGAAAGAAAGAAAGAAAGAAAGAAAGAAAGAAAGAAAGAAAGAAAGAAAGAAAGAAAGAAAGAAAGAAAGAAAGAAAGAAAGAAAGAAAGAAAAGGAGGAAGGCTCTTCAACTACTTACTCATGCTCTAGTCACCAATATTGCAACGTGCTATACATCATGCTGCCCTTCAAGACCACTCAGAAGCTGGCGATGACTCAAAACACAACAACACAACCATTTACAGGTGCCTATCTGCGTGCTCACATCTCACCACTGCTACACCAGCTGCACTGTTTGACAATCCACTTCAAAATGCAACAAATGGAGCTGGCTATGACCTACAAAGCAACGTAGGGCACAGGCCTTGGATATCTTGAGCACTGCTCCTCATCTCCAATTGTTTCTGCCCACCTGATGTGTCTCCTGGCAGAGTGGGAGAGGGGGCACTCCAGGTCCCCCTTGATTAAATATTGTCCTCTTGCAGAACTGGGGAAATCATGCCTTCTCCATCATGGCCTCCACCCTCTGGAAGAGCTTCCAAGGGTGGGATTCAAAATTTTTAGCAATGGCTTCTCTGCCTGGTTGCTGAGTGGGCGTGGCGTAGTTGGCCTCCTGCACCATGCTGGGGGGGGGCGTTTTTGCTCTCCCCAGACTCCCGAGGCTTTCCTCGAGGGTTAAAATGGCCTCCCCAGGCTCCGGAGGCTCTCTGGAAGCCAGAAACAGGCCCATTTCCAGCCTTCCCAAATTTCCAGGGGGCCATTTTTCACCCTCCCTGAGCCTCCATGCGCATCCTACACTTACCTGCATCCCAAATGGGATGCGTGGGGACTCCTGGGAGGGGAGGGGAAGGGAGGGGTGGGATTTGGGGCTTCTCCAAACTGCACAGAATCCCGAACCCCTGTGAACCCCCAGCAACCCACCCCTCAAAGATAAGGACAGCATCTTTTCTTCTAGGATTGTGGAAAGAAAACCTGGCTTTGATCCGAGGGTCTTCTGCCTTTTTTGGTGGGGGTAGGGGAAACCTTCTTTGTTTTGTTGGCATTTAGATCATTTAAATCTAAACTCTCCCTGTGGTTTCATATTTATCATATTTATTTCTAGATTCTGTATGCTGCCCAGAGGCCACCAAAATTAGCTGCGTTTAGCTAGGGAGGGAAACAAAGAGGGGGAAAAAAGGAACATTTGCACACATTCCTGGCACAATTTTTGAGGGATCCATCCAGGTTCTGAGCCCATAATCTGACCTCTCTTTTGCAGGGATTTTCACCCAGAGTGGGAAAAGAAAACCAAGATCTCTAGTGGAATCTGTCACTCCTCCTCAGGTTGCAGAGTTAGAATAACCTAGATAGAAGCTGGCTTGTTTGCCTGTTTGTTTTTCTCCCCAAAGCAAGAAGGTCACCATCAGAACAGCTTGGAGGTCGCTGGTTTAAATCTCAGCTAATCCTCTTTGTCAGTCTAAAGGCTGTGATCGGAGGGCTTGTAGCAACCGGAAACGTTTCCTTGAAGTTGAAAATCATCATTAACCTTAGGCAAAAAAAGGCACACAAAGGCTTTGAAAGGGAAGTGGGGAATTACACTTGTAACGATTTCTTCGGATAATTGGTTGAGTGTGTTTGCTGTTAGAATTAACAGGAACACTAACTAATGCAAAGACTGAGAGAGAGAGAGAGAGAGAGAGACCAGTGTTCTTTTGACAACAGAAAATTAGATGGCAATTAATAAACTTTAGTCATCATCATGATCAGATTAACCGGTCAATCTGGGAAATGATCTTTTCAATTAATATGCGTCTCTGTAATAATAAGCAGCGTGCTGTGCTCACCAGTAACCAAGGATATGTATTCAAACATAAGCAGCCCATAATACTGGAGGCTAAAAAGTATAAAGTTGCTGGAATTGGATAGGTCTAGTTTAATGGAAACAAGGGCTTGGGGGGGGGGTTGACATTAACAGATTAATAGAGTTGGAAGGGACCTTCTGAGTCATCTAGTCCAACCCCCCTCCCCCCACCCAAGCAGGAGACCCTACACCATTTCCAACAGATTGCAGTGAAAGCTTCTTCGTGAAAGCTTCCAGGGATGAAGCTCCCACAATTTCTGAACGCAACTTCTGTCCATGGGTTGATTCTCACTCCATGATGTGGCGCTAGAGATTCGAACCCCCAAACTGCCGACCTTTCTGATCAACAAGCCCAGCATCTTAGCCACTGAGCCACTTCTAATCTTTCTGTCTTTGGTGTAGTCAGCCGATGGTCTCCTGGAAGTCTTCTCTTAGTTGCATTTGAAGTTTGACATGTTTATTCTTTCGTCAACTTTATACTATCTTTCAACCACAACAGATTTTTTTTTCATTGTCCCAACTAATAGATTATGAAGATGACAATATTATATTCTCCTTCCACCTCTAATTTTATGTGTGGAGAGTAAGTCCATATGCAGTATGTTCTCAAGAAGAATCTTAAACCTTGTTCCTCAAAGGTAGCTTCATTTTCTACCTTCACACAACATAATCAGGTTTATTATCAACTTACAATGAATGGCTCATGGAATAGTAGGCTGAGGAACAGGAGGATAGAAGAAAAAACAGGTGAGACACAGACAGGTTACGGGGAAGGAAAAAAAACTGGGATACATAACTTGATATCTGCAGAATGAAGTAGAGAGAGGAAAGAAAAGGGAGGAAGTTATAGTTATTTTGCCTGTAATCTTGAGAAGCTGTTGGCCAAGCAGAGATGTCAGCATCTCCCATTCTTTTTTCTCCCTTCTGAAGCCTCAGTTTCAGAGTTAATTGGCATGATTCTTGTCTTGCCTGAGCTGGCCACTCCCTGCATGGCACAGTTGAAGAGAAAATAATCATATTTTTTTTCCCCCAGCTCCTTTTCACGCAGTGAAGCAAGCGGCTTTCTTACTAGCTCTGACATCTTGTTAAACCGGAGTCTTTGGAGGCCAGAACAACCCCTTCACAGGCCTCTGGTTGTACTTTCTTACTAGATGGTAATTGGGATGTAAGGTGGCAATGGAGGTAGGTAGGGCCTGAAAGCTATAATAGGTGCCATGCCAGCCTTTTTGGATGCTTCTAGAGATTTAATTGGTTAGAAAGTCATTACTCCAGAATGGTCTGAGCAAGGAACGTTGAGTACATGAGCTTTTGTTAAATATTTTTTTAAAGCAAAACTAACAGATTTCTCCCAATAATATGTAGAGGATCTATCTACCCTATCACTTCTTGGGCAACTGAATTGTTTGTCCCAACCACTGATTTGCTAACCAAACAACCATCAATTATAAGGACCTGGGTTTCGGCAGATTCTTGAGGGATGTGGTGGCTCCGTGGCTAAGACACTGAGCTTGTTGATCAGAAAGGTCGGCAGTTCGGCAGTTTGAATCCCTAGCGCTGCGTAACGGAGTGAGCAACTGTTACTGGTCCCAGCTTCTGGCAACATAGCAGTTCGAAAAATGTAAGCAGAAAAATAGGGACCCCTTTGGTGGGAAGGGAACAGTGCTCCGTGCATCTTCGGCATTTAGTCATGACCGCAGAGACGTCTTCGGACAATGCTGGCTCTTCGGCTTTGTAATAGAGATGAGCACCAGAAATGACTAGTACCTAAGTGCGAGGGGAACCTTTACCTTTAACTTATAAGGTCTGATCATTGGTCCACATTGTAAGACCTTGTGGTAGAAATGTTCAAAATAATCTCCACTTGGCTCCTCTCTCTTCCCTCTCAATATCTTTCCATAAACTTGGGCACAGCAAACTCATGTAAAATATATATATATATCCAATCATATTCCAAACCTCATTGTTTGCTACAAAATACGCACACACAAACATATACACAACATTTTCTTGAGTTACCTAGTTTTGTACAGATTTGTTTGGCAAAGATGCCCAGTTTTACATGCAACTTAATCAGTGCATCTTCATACTATCTATCCTAGGTCAAAGTATCTAATCTCTCTATATAAAAGCAAAATATCACTCATGCATAATCACAAAATATCCAGAACTATAAAGCCTACAAACTTGAAATTTGGCACATTTGTTCATCTTGGATTCTAGGTGCTCAGTAAGGAATTTTGAAATGACCATCAGAGCATTATTAGTATTTCGTATATTATTATTAACACGCTCTGATGCTAAGGAATTTTACTCCTGCTCCCCACCTGCAAAACACAAGCAGAGAAGTGGAGTTTCAGTTTTAGTTTCACAGCAGCTTTGGTACAGAACAGTTGAGCTAAGCCACACCCAGGTTCCTTGCTGTCTCCTTCTTGCTCACACAACAAATACTGCTTCACTTTCCAAACAGCTCTCAACTCTCTCACACTCTGACAGGACGCTAGCCAGATGAATACCGATGGATGTTGATAGGCGGAGGCAGAATTTTTTTCTCTTTATTTTCCTCCCCCAAAACTAAGCCTGACCACATAGTTTCGTAGCGAAGCGTGAGTACCCAGCTAGTGTGTACAAGAATTCTGCACTCTGCCATAGTCTGGAAGAATGAATCAGATCAGATCTCTCCACAACCACAAATGATATTTTATGTGGTCTATCCAGAAAGGGCACCTGATCTAGGAACACCATTGCAAACATACGAAGAAGGGCATCTTGAAACTTTGCTGAAAATTACAGTCTTCTCCAATACAGTGGATAGGACTAAAAGTCTTCTATTCAATTAAATTGCTGACACATTCCTGGTGGACTATCAAGAGTACATTTACCAAGACAATTAAAACAGCAAAATGCAAGTGCTATAATCAGAATCATATCTCTTCAAGGATTAAAGGATGCAGGATCCCATCCTGTTAAAGGGGACGTCCCTCTGTGAATGTTGCTCATAAAGAGATTGGGGGAATAATACAAGAAGGTAATAATGACTTTTTTTTTTCCCAACAGAGATTTGAAAACGATTGCAGCTGTTGCAAAATTTAAGGACTCTGGAATTTTATTTATTTGTTCAGTATGTCACCGTGAATGACATGGTTAATATGACCTCGGCTTACAACCAACATTGAGCAGGAGGTTGGACTCGATGACCTACAAGATCCCTTCCAACTCTGATTATCTGTTATCTGTTATCAGCTGGCTGGGGAATTCTGGGAATTGATGATGACCAAATTGCCAAGGTTGGACACCCGTGTTTTCAACAGTCTGGATGGTTCTGTTGTCGATAGCTATGCTGACAGAAGGGACGCGGTGGCTCAGTGGCTAAGATGCTGAGCTTGTCAATCAGAAAGGTCAGCAGTTTGGCGGTTCGAATCCCCAGCACCGCATCACGGAGTGAGCTCCCATCACTTGTCCCAGCTTCTGCCAACCTAAGAGTTCGAAAGTGGAAATGACTAGCATGTATGAGTGAGGGGAATCTTTGCCTTTATGCTTGCAGACTTTGCTTAAAACCACCTTTGCCTCACCAAGAAAATAGGCAATTCAATAAAACCGTTCAGAAGAGAAAAAAAGAATCCAGTCAAAGCACATCCCGTTTGAACAGCTCAAACGACTATATCAAAGACTAAAACAGAATAAAGGAAGAATAAAACAGATGAGCTATGTATTGTCAGGGGAAAACCAACTTATACATTCATCGGCCACCGAGAATGTGGAGCAGCCTTCTGCATTCTCTTCCTAGCCCTTAAATTTGACATTAATTTACCTACTTGAGTTTGGAGTGGTTGAAAATGGCCGCCTTTCTCTCCCTAGGGGTAGGAAGTGAGAAGTCAATTGTTATTCCCGATATCAGTTACACTGGCAAAGCCCCCTCACTGTATTTTATATAATGTGCTATCTGCAGAAAGGCAGATAAGAATTTGATTTAACAACCAATTAAAAGCCGTCATTGAAAAATTACTTCAAATAAACCTTTTATTTTCCTTAATCAGTCTTCAATTCAAGCCTTCCTCGGACCCAGTGAACCAAACATTGGCCCTCATGAATTTTGATTAAAAAAAAATCGAGCCTATTTCTAACTTAAGCAAATACTTTTTTGGGGGGTGGGGGGAGGTTGTTGTTGCACAGTTTGATAGAAATTTAATAAATCTATGAATCCACACCAGTGTCATTTATCATCTTTTTTTTCTCCTGTCTACAAGGCTGGCCTATTATGCCTCGGCAGTAAATTATGAGGCAGCCAGCAAACCAAAACTTTTCCATCTGATAGTGCCGAAGAGATATAATCACCTGCATTGAACCATATAATTATAGGCGAATATGAAACTGTGAAACATTAGGTCCCTGTTTTGAATATATAATGGTCAGCCTTTGAGAAGCAGTGAAGATTTTGAGCTGATCTAATATATTTCGTATTGAACAATTTGCCTTTAATGAAAATGACAGCAGAGCGTTATAAAGAAAAAAGCAGCAAGCTTTTGTCAGAATGATTAGCAGAATTTCTCTCGAACGGCAATAAACAAATCACAAAACCAAGTAATCATCCTTCAGGTTTTAGATTTAGCAATTGTTTCTTCTGAGAAAGCTGTGGGGCAATCGCACGTTTGCTTTCTTGGGGGATGTTTAAGACTATGCACTGGGTGTTTCCATTGAGTGAAATGGAGGGTTGAAGTGGAAGTGAACCATAAAAAAAGAAACCAGTTTGGGTCAGCTGATCTCTTAGCAAGTCACATTACATCCCAGCTGGATGGTCAGCTGACCTATAGGAGATTTATTGGGGGGTGGGGGTAGCCAATCCGTAAGAAAGGTTCTGAGTGGACTTCCAGGTGTAAACTTGGAGTGCCATCCTTCTCAGCAAGGACCATGAGCTTGGACAGTTCCGGGAATGGTTCTAGAGCTGAGCTTGGACAGTTCCGGGAATGGTTCTAGAGCTGAGCTTGGACAGTTCCGGGAATGGTTCTAGAGTTGAGCTTGGACAGTTCCGGGAATGGTTCTAGAGTTGAGCTTGGACAGTTCCAGGAATGGTTCTAGAGCTGTGAAGAGCACCTAGTTTGGGATCATCTGGTTGGTCTGACTGAGATCTGACCTGATCAACCAGATGTTCCTAAACTGGGTGCCCTTCACATCTGATTGCTCTGACTAAGATATGATCTGATCAACCAGATGTTCCCAAATGGGGGTGACCTTCACAACTGTACAACAGTTCCCAGAACTTCCAACCTTCATGGTCCACGTGAGAAGGCTGGGAGTACAGGTTTGCACCTTGAATTCCATACAGAGCCTTTCTGACAGACTGGCTACTCCCCAGAGGTGGTGAATTTAGCAGGTTCTGACCAGTTCTGGAGAACCGGGTAGCGGAAATTTTCAGTAGTTTAGAGAGTCGGCCAATCCCACCTCTGACTGGCCCCGCCAACCCCATTTCTTCTCTGCCTCCTATTGAGTCCCAGATGATCAGCTGGGTCTTCTGTGGTTGCCCTACACAGGAGAACGGAGCTGGAAAGCAGGTTAGTGCGGTGGGGAGGGAAGGGGGATTTTGCAGTATCCTTCCCCTGCTATGCCCACCAAGTAGCACCCACCAAGCCATGCCACACCCACAGAACCAGTAGTAAAAAAAATATTGAATTCCACCACTGCTACTCCGCCATAAATCTTCTGTAGGTGCTAAGAAAAACCACAATCTTCCTGGCTAGCTCCTTCTCGCATACAGTGAGAAGTTCTGTGCCATAGAATCTCTGTAAAGCTGCCCCAGTTTCTGAGAAAAATGGTCTTTCCAAGTGCATTCTTCTGAATTCTTCTTCCTCTGGATAAAATCTGAACTAGCAACTCACCGCGGACCTATTTACTACTAAATCAACCATGAAACCATTGGCCAGAAGTCAGACTCTTGAATTTTACATTCTTGTCATTAAATGAACTTTATGAAACATTTATTGGTTTTCTCGGCTTCTCTTTCATTTGGGAGGGGGGGGAAAATAAAGGAAAAAAAAAACTTTACTAGGCAATAAATAACCATGTCCTTTAATATTGGGTGGGATTAGAATGGCATGGATGTATATAACCTTAGTTGAAAGGGATTAAGGAATTATTTGAGCATGAAATGTAAAAACGGCTACCTGGTAATTGAACCCTGGAGGTTCTTCTCTTGATGTTTGAGGTGCCTTCTTTTTAGCAACTTTATGACTTTTGGGGTTGAAAGTCTCAGGCAGGGCAACGACTCAAGATCCACTTTTCCGACAAACTTTGTGTTGCATTTTTTTTCCCCCTGAAGCACACCTGGGCAAAAACATCTGCAGTTCTTTACTACTAACATTGAAGTCTTTGCATTTTTCAGGAAAGCAAGATTGTAGCTGCTGTTCCATCCTTATCAGATCATGTCTGTGTGTGTTGTGTATAAGTGCATGGGTTCATTCTCTCCTAAGCCCAGGGTGATTCTGAAGGATTCACAAATGGCTTTCATTATTCAAAAGAAGAAAAAAACAGCAACCCTGTCTGATAAATACCACTGCTCCCTGGAACACACCTCTTTCAGAGGTGGTATTCAGCCAGTTCTGACCAGTTCTGGAGAACCGGTAGTGGACATTTTGAGTAATTTGAAGAACCGCAAATCCCGCCTCTGACTGGCCCCGCCAACCCCATCTCTTCTCTGCCTCCCATTGAGTCCCAGCTGATCATTGGCTGGGTCTCCTTTGCTTGCCCTGCACAGGAGAACGGAGCTGGAAAGCAGGTTATTGGAGTAGGGAGGGAATGGGGATTTTGTAGTATATCCTTCCCCTGCCACGCCCACCAACCCATGCCCACAAAACCGGTAGTAAAAAAGAATTAATCCTGCCACTGACCTCTTCCCCTTTATAAAGTTATAAATCAACATATCTGGTTTTTTCCCCCCCTAAAAGGCATCCAAAGATCAAATTGTTGAAAACGATGGCTTCTTTTAGCAAATTCTTCTTCTTCTTCCTCCTCCTCCCATCACAAATCCCCCTCCCTTCTAGCACTGATGATGTTACCTAGTTGGGTAATGAAACGTCTGCAAGGAAAGCACCAAGCTCAGAGAGCAGCCAGGACTCCACAATCCTGTTATCTTTTCCCCATTCCTGCAGGAGGGACATTCTTTTCCATTGGAGATTCTTCCTTAGATGGAATAAGAAGCAGAGCAGCCCTGATGACATCCAAATGGACAATAAAACCATTCTGGCTTCCTCGTTGCCTTTTCCAAACCAATCCAACTTTGGGATAAACTCCAAAGGGAAGGAGGGAGGGAGAGAGAGAGAGAGAGAGAGAAAGGGAAAGACAGAGACACACACACACAGAGAGAGAGAGAAACAAAGACATCTGCGTTGTGTTCCCTGACAAAATACTGCTATAATGTGGATTGCTGTGCGCAGAACGATTTGTAAATGTCTCATTAAAAATGTGCTTTTTGTTCTTTTTTTTTTTTCTCTTTTCACCTCAAACCAGGCTCATCTGCTTCCTGGCTATTTTCGTTTTTTTCCAAGGGAGAAAATGTCACATTTTGCTGTCAGACAATATAAATAACCTTTACAGTTCCCTCCCTCCCTTCTGTGCCCTGCAGAAGCTTCTGCCCTGCTTTCTCCCTGATTTATCTTGAACGGGGAAGGTTTGTATCTACAATATATAACAGGGAATCTTTAAGAACTGGATAATTGGTATGTGCTTGAAGGAAGGAAGAAAGAACCTAACAGTGGATTTTCACTAGACAACTGTATGGAGACAGAGAGAGAAATGTACATGATAGATAGATAGATAGATAGATAGATAGATAGATAGATAGATAGATAGATAGATAGATAGATAGATGATAGAGAGACAGACAGACAGATTATATATAGACACAGATAGATGATACATAGATTGATAGATGATAGATAGACAGAGACAGATGATTAGATAGAAATAGACAAATAGATACATAGATAAATAGATGATGGATGGATGGATGGATGGATGGGTGGACAGATATAGACAGACAGACACATGATAGACAGACAGATGAAATATAGAGATAGATGATAGATTAGTAGACAGAAACAGACAGATAGATGACTAGATAGATAGAAATAGATAAATAGAAAGATATAAATAAGTAGATGATGGATGGATGGATAGAGATAGATAGATAAATAGATAGACAGAGACAGATAGACACATAGATATATATAGATAATAGATGATGGATGGATGGATAGACAGAAATAGACAGACAGACAAACAGACAGATAGATAGACAGATATAGATACATAATGGATGGATGGATGGATAGATGATAGATAGATATAGCTAAATAGATGGTGGATGGATAGAGATAGATAAATTTATAGACATACAGATAGAGATTGATAGATAAATTTACAGACAGACAGACAGAGACAGATAGACACATAGATATAGATAGATAATAGATGATAGATAGATAGACAGACAGACAGACAGATAGATATTGATAGATAATGGATGGATGGATGGATAGATGGTAGGTAGGTAGGTAGGTAGGTAGGTAGGCAGGCAGGCAGGCAGGCAGGCAGACAGACAGACAGACAGATAAATGACTTAAGGAATTTCTTTCAAGCCTCTTTCTCCACTCATTTTGCACTTGTGGGCGATGCTGCCTCTTATCTAACCATCCCTTAGGTAGCATCTCTGCCCCCCACCTTCCAAGGAAATTCCCATGTACCATTATACATCACCACACAGGTATCATCACTTTTATGCCACGATGGCTTGTTACATAGGACAGCCCCCTGAGTTGCCCTGGATATGGCCAAGGGAGGATGGGGAAATCTGATGAATGCCAGTTGCTCAGCTCTGTCGTTTCCTCCAGAGGCATCAGCTGGGAGACTTCATATTTCTCACACAGCCCTTGGGAACAAGAAGGATGATCCAGGCAGTGTGGAAAACCCCCCCTCCAGGGAGGAGGTGAGATCACAGGGGAACTTGACTGACTAGAAGGAAGAGTAATGGTACTCCAGAGATTTCAGCTTTCTTCATTCCTTACGTTTCCTCTGTTATTTTGATCCGCAGAACCCTGGCAGGTTGAGAATGTCCCCTCTTTCTCTCTCTCCATTCCCTTTTTCTCTCCCTCTTGCTCTCTCCTCCTTCTCCCTTTCTTTTTCTCTCTCTCCCTTTTCCCCTCTCTTCCTCTGCCTTTTTTCTCTCTCCCTTTCTCCCTGTCTCTTTCTCTCCCCTCTTCCTCTCCCTCTCTCCCTCTCCTCTTCTTCCTTGCAGGGATTCAAATAGATTTTTCCTCAAGCTTCAAGCAGATTTGAAAATGAAGTGACTTGGCATTTTTCTCCCACCCAAGACTGGTGTCATTACAATGTACACTAATACCACTGCAACATTTTTCAGTGGCTGGCATGTGATACTAAAGGAAAAAAAAAAAAAGCCTTAATTTTCCATAAAACTTGATTTCTTTCCATGACTATTTTCAGGCAAGGTTCACTGGTGACATTTGAGGATCTGCAAGCAAAATTATGAAAAGGAAATAGCCTTTTGGCCTGGCACCAGGCCCAGGTGAAGGAAACACAAATCTTTCAGCTACAAAGACACAACCAGCTGTGCTGTGGCGAAATGATTAAGTCAATGGACAAGTTTAAGGTTATGTAAACCAGGAGGGGACCCTTCACATTCACCCCAGAAAACATATAGACCCATTGCACTCAAGGAAAAGGGTTTAGAGCTACCCATATATTTTCCTTCCTCATTTGCTAGTATCCAGGATGCAGAAGGAGAATGTATCTGCTAAATAAAACTCCACATTGGTGACAGGAAGGGCATCTGGCCAATAAAACATTCTGCTAGCTCCAGTCAGTTGCCCAGATTCCACCCTGCAGGGATTATGGGGTCGTTAAAAGATGATGATTTGCTAGTATCCAAGACATTAAAAATGCAAGTGGTCCTCAACGTACAACCACAATGGAGCCCAGAATTTAGGTTGCTAAGTGAGTTTTGCCCCATCTTATAACCTTTCTTGCCTCATTTATTAAGCGAATCATCTGGTTGTTAAGAGAATCTGTCTTCCCCATTGACTTTGCTTGTCAGAAGGTCACAAAAGGGGATTGCATGATGACCATCGTAAATATGAACCGGTTGTCAAGTATCCAAAGGTAAATCACATGACCCCAGGGATGCTGCAACTGTTGTCAGTGTGAAAAATGTTTGTAAGTCCCTTTTTTCAGCACCATGGTAACTTTGAATGGTCACTACCTGCCTAAGTCAAGGACTACTGTCATTCTAAGGCAATAGAAAGATTTGTCCTACATCGGCTGAGATCCTTTCTCTTAGATGGTAGGTCATTCCCAACTGCCCAGAAGATAAAATTAATCTGTCTCTGAGTGGATTTCTAGAGGAACATGTCCATCAGATGAATAGAATAGAATAGAATGGAATAGAATAGAATAGAATAGAATAGAATAGAATAGAATAGAATAGAATAGAATAGAATAGAATAGAATAGAACGGAAAGGAAAGGAATAGAAGTAGAGTAGAGTAGAGCAGAGCAGAGCAGTGTAGAGTAGAGTAGAGTAGAGGAATAGAATGGAATAGAATAGAGTAGAGTGGAATGGAATGGAATGGAATAAAATGGAATAACAGAGTTGAAATAACTCTTAAAAGATGTTGTGAGGCTTAATTAGAAACCAAGAATAACAGAGTTGGAAGGGATCTTGAAGGCCTTCTAGTCCAACCCCCTGCTTCAGCAGGAAACCCTACACCACTTCAAACAAATGATTGTCCAATCTCTTCTTAAAAACTTCCAATGTTGGAGCATTCACAGTTTCTGGAGGCAAGTTGTTCCACTGATTGATTGTTCTAACTATCAGGAAATTTCTCCTTAATTCTAGGTTGCTACTCTCCCTCCCCCTTTTACTTCCTACTGAGCCATTGTGGTGCAGTGGATAGAATGCAGTATTGCACACTAACTCTGCTCACTGCCAGGAGTTTGATCCTGACCTGCTCAAGTTTGACTCAGCCTTCCATCTTTCTGAGGAGGACCCAGATTGTTGGGGGCCAGAGGCTGACTCTGTAAACCGCTGACAGAAGGCTGTAAAGCTCTGTGAAGCAGTATATAAATCTAACTGCAATTGCTTCTCACTTTGGAGAGGGACAAACTTGATTTGGAAAGGCACATTATGTCCCACCCCCCTTAAAAGAAATGGGATTGTAATTCTTGACTGTCCCTCCTGGCTTTCCTCTGCCCTCTCCTCTCTTGCCACGTAGCCCTAGTCGGGCAGGTGACAAGCCCAGCTGGAGAGCTCCCATTCCTGCTCTCGGCGGCCACAAATCAGACGCCACAGCGGGACAGTCTCCACTGGCAGTAATTGGTACCATCTGTTGCTGCTTGGCATTCCAGCATTTCATCTTCCAGCCCAAGCATTCATCACCAGACCAAAAGCCCAGCCAGCTGACACTGAAAGATTAACTCGAATTGATTTGGTTGGATAAACTCGCCTGGGTGTGCCGCCTCAGTTGGTGCAGCACATTCCTGTTAATAGCCATTCTTCAACACCCCAGATGTTTACCAAGCAATTGTCTGCCTTAGTTCCTTTCACGTGACCTCTACCACTTCTGCATCTTCTTCCTAATGATTATAATTTAGAAAACGGGGGGGGGGGTTTCTTTCTTTCTCCCCAGGAAAGTAAGAAAGACATGGAAGAGAGATCAAAGCATTGCCCAGCAGAAGGAAAGGAGAGCAAAGATTACGGAGCGGGAGAGGAGATGACAAAGGAGAAAATAACAAAGGTTATGGGGCAGGAGAAGGTGCCGGCTGGAGGTCAGTTCTGAAACCAGAGCAAAGAGTAACGGAGGAGAAAGAGGGCAAGGGGAGAGATTGAAGCAACCTCTCTTAGGGCCATTGGACACCTTATGCCAGGTTTATTGCCAAGGGTAGCAGACATTCTAACAGAGGGATAGAATCAAGATCACATGAAGTGCTAGAACTGTTTTATAAGGCCTTGGTAAGGTCACCCTTGGAAAACTGCATCCAGGTTTGGTTGCCACGATAGAAAAAAGATATTGAGACTCTGGAAATTGGGCAGAGAAGAGCAACTAAGATGATTAGGCGGCTGGAGACGGAAACATATGAAGAATGGTTGCTATATCTAGCCTAACGAAGATATACCCAATTCAAGAAGATTTTAGGACACAGTAGCTCAATGGCTAAGATGCTGAACTTGTCAGCCAGAAAGGTCAGCAGTTCGGCGGTTTGAATCCCTAGTGTAACAGAGTGAGCTCCCGTTCCTTGTCCCAGCTTCTGCCAACCTAGCAGTTTGAAAATTGCAAGTAGAAAAACAGGGACCCCTTTGGTGGGAAGGGAACAGCATTCCGTGCCCTTTTGGCATTTAGTCCTGCTGGCCACATGACCACGGAGACGTCTTCAGACAGCGCTGGCTCTACAGCTTTGAAACGGAGATGAGAACCGATCCCTACAGCCGGAAACGACTAGCACATATGTGCGAGGGGAACCTTTACCTTCAGCCTAGTAAAGAGAAGGACCAGGAAAGACATGTAGCAGATTTCGAATATCTGAGGGGCTGGCCCAAAGAAGAGAGGGTCAACCTCTTCTCTAAAGCTCCTGAAGGCAAGATAAGAAGCAACGGATGGAAATTAATCAAGGAGAGAAGGAACCTGGAATTAAAGAGAAACTTCCCAAAAGCGAGAACCATTTCCCGGTGGAATGGTTTGCCTGCAGAAGTTGTGTGTGCTCCATCACTGGAGGTTTTTAAGAAGAGATTGGACAGCCATTTATCCAGTCTCCAGCTCAAGAAGGGGGTTGGATTAGAAGACCTCCAAGGTCCCTCCCAACTCTGTCATCATGTTATTCTTTAAAATCTGTGAAGGGTAGGCTTTTGTTCTTTGAGATCGGATGGAGTTTCCAGCAACGGTGTCACACAGCACCATCAAGGGACACTTAGCATGTGGCGATGAAGGACCATCACCATGAACCAATGTCAACAGGAAGTTGCTTGACACCATGACTGTTTTTCCATCATTCTCGAAATGGTCGGTTTAAGGATGTCAAAAGCAGCAATTCTCTTCCCTCTGCGGCTTACCTGCCCTTCTGTACCTGGAAACGGAGGAGATCAGGCCGAAATCTTTGAAAAAGGAAACACTTGTCCCTTTTGAATTATTGTTACAAATTGCCAGGCGCCCATTTTTGCTTCAACAGCACCCGTCAATAGACTAGGCTCAAAGGATTTATTTCTGTCAAAAATGAAATCAGTGGACAGAAAAGCCATTTGAGCAATATATAGATCCAGAGAAACCAGAGAGAGAGAGAGAGAGAGAAAGAGAAGGAGACAGAAAAGTAGAGAGAGAAAGAGAGAGAGTTGGAGAGAGAGGAGAGAAAGGAGGGGGGGAGAGAAAGAAGGAGAGAGAGAAGGAGGGAGAGAGAGAGAGAGATGGAGATGGAGAGAGTGGAGAGGGAGAGAGAGAAGGAGACAGAGAAGGAGAGAAAGGAAAGAGAGAAGGAGAGAAGGGGGGAGAGAGAGAGGACGGGGAGAGAGAGAAGGAGACAGAGAGAGAGAGAGGAGACAGAAAAAAAGATAGAGAGAGACCAGGAGTATTTAAGCTCTCTTTATTTAAAGAGAGCTTTTCGTTCAATCCCAGTGTTAAATCATTCTGTGGTTGGCTTTTGTCATTTAAAAAAATCAATTTAAAATATCCTCGTCAATTGGTCTTTATTCTTCGCATTGAGCATCTTTCCCATATGTGCAGGTTAAAATGTAAACTCTCTGAAAGGATACAGGAAGTCCTTGGCTTACCACAGTTTGTTTAGTGACCATTCCAAAGCTACAAAGCCAATGGGAAAAAAAAAGAGACATGTGGCCAAATTTCACACTTAACGACCGGTGCTGCGTTTCCATGGTCATGGGATCAAAATGCAGACATGTGGTATTCAGATAAGCTTTTTGACTCATATTTATGATGGTCACAGTGTCCCAGGATCAGGCGATTCACCAATTTTGTGACAAGCCAAGCCAACGGGGAAGCCAGATTCATTTAACAATGGCTGGGCTAATTGAACAAGCCCCATGATTCACTTAAGAACTGCGGTAACAAAGATCAAGAAAGGGGCAAACTCCCTTAACAAATGTTTCACTTAGCAGCAGAAACATTGGGCTCAATTGTGATCATATTTCGAGGACTCCTCACTCTCTCTCTCTCTCTCTCTCTCACACACACATACACTCTCTCTCTCTGGATCACGTGACCAAGGGGATGTTGCAACAGTCATAAGTGTGAAAAGCGGCTGTAAGTCGCTATTTTAAATTGCCGTTGAAGCTTTGGAACGGTCACTAAACAAACTATTGTAAGTTAAGGGCTACCTGGATGAGTTCAGAGATTTTAACCTTCACATATGGGAAGGAGTGCTGCGATGGCCCAGAGGTGGAGCTCTCGCCTCATAATCAGGAGGCTGTGAGTTCGATCTTAGGTAGAGACGGATATTTCTCTCTCTGGCCACACAATGAGAATATACCTGCTGAACAAAACTCCGCTCTGGTGACAGGAAGGGCATCGGGTCAATAAATACTCTGCCAGCTCCATTCAGTTTCCCAGACTCCACTCTGCAAAAAGGTTATGGGGTCATTAAAAAAGGAGGAGGAGGATAGGAAATGAACATGCTTATGATGGAGTTACAAGAGAAGGGGAAAAAAAAGAATTTTATATGGTCTGGGAGAAATTGTATGCTTGGATAGACAACAGGAATAATAGATAAAGTTTAGGGTAACTATGAATAATGTAGATACGTAGCTATGAATAAGGGAAGATGGGGAAAACCGATGCCATGACGAATTGCAAAAATTGTAAACATGTATTTTTTTAAAATTTTGTAAAACTTTAATAAAAATTAGCATTAAAAAAAGAGGAGGAGGTGCATATGGGAAGGATGCTGAGTGTGAAGAATAAAGACGAACTGATGAGGATATTTCAACTGTCGTAAGTCAGTTATTTTTCCAGGGCCGTTGTAGCTTGTCACAGTCACTAAACGAATTGATGTAAGTCAAGGACTACTTGTGTGTGCAAATTCCGTTCCATTCCCGCAACATCATCTGTTTTATCTTCTTAAAGGTGGCTCTTTTCTCCCTGATGGCCCTTGGAGGCTCATCTATTAGAAATTCTTGAGATGCTTTGCCCTTGGTTAGCAAAGGTCCCCCTTGACCAACTTGGTTAATGGATCACTGGTTCAATATTTCCAGAAAGTGGATTTAAACACACACACACACACACACACACACATACAACCCTGCCAATAAAAAGGTCTCCGGTGGACTCCAATAAATGCTAAAATATGGAGAGAGCCGTTCTTCCATCTTCCAAAAGGGAAGTTTTTTCAATGTCATCCCAACCTCCTCCATGACCCTTCGTGGAATACAGGGGAAGAATTAAAAAGCAACGGTATGGAGAGTCCTTGCTTTGCAATTGTTCATTTAATGACCATAGGAAGCGACCACCACCCTGAAAAAGAGGGACCCAGGACCGTTTTTCACACTTACGACCATTTTGAGGCATGCCCATGGGTTACGTGATCAGAATTCAAATGCTCAGCTACCGGATACTGTATTTATGACGGTTGCAGCATCCCAGAATTCACATAATCCCGTTTTGTGACAAGCCAAGCTGATGGGGAAGCCTGATTCCCTGAACAACCATGTCACGAATTTAACAACTGCAGCAATTCACTTAACAACCGAGGCATGAAGAGTCGTAAAATGTGGCAAAGCTCACTTCCCACAGATGCCTCGCTTAGTCGCCGTGAGACATTTTGGGCTCCATTACAGTGCCGATAAAAGGAAAACGTTTGTAGCTCAGGGTTGAAATAAGGGGTGCTCTCAGCTGCGGTCGTAAGTCGAGGCCTAGCTGTACATTCAGACAGATCTGCATCTCGTAAAAAGGTATTTAAAGACCTTTGATCTGACAGACGAGCTCACCTCAAAGCACATGGACGACATCTCCTTGAACGGTGACGAAATGTTTGCAACCAAATCACCAAGCTCGGAGCTCAGCCCGACAGCGTAACTACCCACCAGAGCTGCTCCTATCCAAACCTGTTTCAACTTGCTGCATTTGGTGGCCTCCTCCTGCCCTCCTCCCCTTCTGCGGTTGGACTTATATATTTCTTCGAATGGATGGAAGTCATCGTTAAATGCATGACATCTATCGAGTGGTCTTGCAGGAGCTTTCATTAAGTCTAACATGATTTATAGGAGAGAAAGACACATTGCTCTGAGATTTTTCTCTCTGCAGGAAGTACTCCAGGGATATTTGGGCCCACTTGGAATTGTTTTAGCTATGCTATTACCAGGGTCAAAACAGATGGCAACGTAGATCAATTAGATTGGATTGATTTAAAAACAAAAAACAAAACGGTTTCTGGACACTTCAAAATCCACGTCCTAAGATGCGTCGAGTTGGTATTTCTCTCTCTCCCTCCCTCCCTCTCTCTCTCTCTCCTTCCATCTCTCTCTCTTTCCCTCCCTCCCTCTCTCTCCCTCCGTCTCTCTATCTCCTCCGCTCCATCTATCTCCCTCCCTCTCTCCCTCCCTCCATCTCTCTCACCCTCCCTCCATCTCTCTCTCTCCTTCCATCCCTTCTTCTTCCTTCCTTTCTCTCTCTCCCTCTCTCTCTCCTCCTGCTCCCTCCCTCTCTCTCCCCTCTCCCTCTCTTTATCTCCCCCTTCCTCACTCGCTCTCCCTTTCTTTCTCTCCCTCCCTCTCTCTCTTTTCCCTAATCTGGAAAAGGAATCTTAGACACTTCATATCAATGGGACTTTTCCAACTTCTGTTTCTTAGGATGCTGTTCAGAGTTGGCCAGGATTGGGATGGGCTCTACAAATCGGATAGATGGAGACCCAGTCCTCAACTTACCTCAGTCTATTTAGGGACTGTTCAAAGTTACAATGGCGCTGAAAAAGGGACTGATTTTCAAACTGACGACTGTTGCAGCATCCTCCCGGTCACAAGATCAAAATTCGGATGCTTGGGAACTGACTCATATTTACGACAGCCTGCAGGGGGTCATGTGATCTCCTTTTGAGACCTTCTGGCAAGCAAAGTCCATGGGGAATCTGGATTCACTTAACGACCATGGAACTAACTTAACAACTGCAGTGATTTGCTTAACAAGCGAGGCAAGAGAAGTCATAAAATGGGGCAAAGATTCATTTAACAAATGTCCTGCTTAGCAACAGAAATTTGGGGCTTCAGTCCTCTCCTTTGTAATTTTTACAAATATTGTAAGGTGGCCAAGATATCCAAAATATATTCTTCCTTCTATCTTCCCCACAACAACAACCCTACGAGGTGAATTGGGCTAAGAGAGAGGCTGGCACAAGGTTACCCAGTTGGGTTTCATGCCTTAAGGGAGAACTACAACTCCCAGTCTCCTGGGGACTGTCCCAAAGCCACCCAACCAACTTTCCTGCCCAACACAGGACCAGAACTCCCAGTCTCCTAGTGATTGGCCAGTCATCCAACCAGCTTTCATGCCCAAGGCAGGACTAGAACTCACAATCACCTGGTGATTGGCCCAAAGTCACTCAGCTGGCTTTCATACCTAAGGCAGGACTAGAACTCAACTGGTCACCTGGTTTCTAGCCTGAGGCTTTAACCATCAAACCAAACTGGCTCTCTATTTAAGATGGCCACCTCCGGAACCTGCATTCGGGACGGTGCCGCGAGAAAAAAGCCACAGAGAATTAAAAGAAAAAAAAAAAAGAAAGAAAAGAAAGTAAGATCCTGCAACCTCACAAAATGAAATACTGTAATTCAATAAGTCCTGTCTAAACCATTGACTTTGCAAAATGCACAGGGTTTTTAAGCAAAGCATTCCAAAACAGAAGACATCCCCTGCTATGAAAATAAACCAAGGCATAAGAGAATCAAAACAATCTCTACTTTATTTTTTTATTGTACACGAATGCTACCTATTTCAAAGCCCAAGAGTGAGCCGTTTAAAAAGCTGTCTCTTAAAAAAATAAACAAATTAAAAAACAAAAAACAAATCTTGCACGTTTTAGCAACTTGGTTGCAACCTCTTTGCAACTGTTCTCCCACTCCTGCCCTACAGTAAGCGGAGAAAAAAATCCAACAGGGAGGAAGGGAACCAATCTCATTTAAGTCAAAACGGCCTGTTTGTGTGTGTGTATGTGTGTGTGTGTGTGTGTGTGTGTGTGTGTGTTTTTGCAGGATTGCGTCTTTTTCCCGCCTGGGTTTTGTGATATAGCTACTTGAAAATTCATTATATGAAACATTTATCCCGTTATGAATAAATTAGAGGCTCTGCAATAGAATGCAATAAAACTTTTCGTTTTCTTCTTCTTAGGTTTGCAAGGATTTTCATGGGTAAGATATTATATATATAAAAGAAGAATAGTCATATGAAATAGAATTCTTTTTAGCTCAGAATAATCTTTAAAAACCCTATTAAAAATCAACCATGGATCTGTTCCCACAGTGCCAGGCTGTACTCTAAACCAGAAGTTTCATACACACACACCAAGATTTGAAGGACATGGCTCTGGTATTTTTACTGCAGTTATGAGAACAACTCTAAATAATTCAGGAAATCGACTAGTGCAAACTCTACTGTTCAAGCATCTTAGTATATTTACCCATGGAGTATGGCTGTATTGCCTTTATCCTTCTCATCTCTTCTTCTACCTTCTCTTATTGGCATCATTATTATGATGATTATTACTTTGATATCTGATGATTATTACTTTGTTGTTTTGCATGTACACCGAGAGCTTCTGCACTGGAGACAGATTCTTTGTGTGTCTAATCACAGGTGGCCAATAAATCTATTCTATTTTCTATTCTATTTTCTATTCTATTTTCTATTCTATTTTCTATTCTATTTTCTATTCTATTTTCTATTCTATTCTATTCTATTCTATTCTATTCTATTCTATTCTCTATTCTATTCTATCCTATTTCTATGCTATGCTACACCAGACATACTCTACTCTACTCTACTTTATTCTACTCTACCTTATCCTATCCTATCCCATCCCAACCTTTTCTTATTCTATTGTCCTTCTACTCTATACTATATTCTCCTAGGCACTCTACTCTACTCTATCTTATCCTTTCTTATTCCATTCTTTTCTTATCCTATTCTACTTCTATTCTATATTACACTAGCCTATGCATTCTATTCTATTCTACTCTAGTCTATTCTACTCTACCTTATCCTATCCCATCCCAACCTTTTCTTATTCTATTGTCCTTCTACTCTATACTATATTCTCCTAGGCACTCTACTCTATCTTATCCTTTCTTATCCCATCCTTTTCTTATCCTATTCTACTTCTATTCTATATTACACTATCCTATGCATTCTAGTCTATTCTGCTCTACTCTATTCTACTCTACTTTACCTTATCCTGTCCTATCCCATCCGAACTTTTTCTTATTCTACCCTCCTTCTATTATATACTAGGTTCTCCTACATACTCTATACTCTGCTCTGCTCTTTGCTTTCTTTATGATAAAGGTTCATTTGGAATCGGAGGGACCAGGTTCCCGGAGAAAAAGCTGAACTCAACAAATAAGGCTTCGTGAATGCAAAAGAGGGTGCAAAGAGCTTACATATTTGAATTACGATGCCAGGTAGAGACTTTCACGGAGAGTTTCAAGTACGTCCACATGTCTCCATCTCGGGAGAGTTGTAGATAATTCTGGAGCCATCCTTCAAGGTCTCCCATTCACGCCTGCAACGTCCCCATATTTCTACCACCTCTGCTCATACTGGGGCTCTAATTTCCCTCCAGGCCAATATTTCTGCCACTTTTTCCCAGCCAACTAAAAAAGGCCTCCTCTTGATTTCCTCTCTGGTTCTCACAAAAGGCAAACTGTGCATGTTGGAAATTGACATTTCCTGGGAATGTCGGGATAGGAAAAACCCCTCTGGGAAAAGAAAATATGAAAAAGAAAAAAGAGAGCTGGAAGGCTGTGTACAGTGGGAAGTTATAGGAATCCCCAGGGGAAAAAAAATAAATATTTTGCATTTCATCCCTTAGGACCAATACGGGAAAACGGCGGGTGCAAATGTAGAAGAGCAATTTCAGAACAAATTTACTCAGGGTTTAATACCCTTTGTACACTCCTTACAGAAATACAGTAATTTGCGTAATGGGCAATTAGGCGCGTTAGAGAAATATGGATATCCTTTTGGCTTATGGTAGTTAATCATTAAGTGGTGTGAATATTTAGAAAGCTTGATGGTATTAAACGTGGAAAAAAAAACCCACTTTGCTTTGCACATAATGCAGAACCTCTGGCTATTTTAGCACAACATGAACCAAGAATGGAAATACATTTTGGGCTATAGGTTTTTGTCTGTGTGTTTTATTTTTATTATTAGATATTGCTTTCTTTATCTTCCCTGGCTGTGAGCTGAGAGTTTATTTATGGTTGTGGCAGGATATACAGTATATTAAGAAGCAAACAGAGACATATCTGGTTGGTTGTATTTGCAATGGCTGATGATAAAGACGAAACACACAATGCATTCTCGATCTGCGCTGGTCATGGAAGTGTAAAAGTATTTTGGTGTTTTTGCAGCCTTAATGGGCTCCAGAATTGGTCGGAGAAATGGCTAGTACACAAGGAATTAGCCCCACTTTCTGGGTTGTGCTAATATCTTGGTGATTATGCCAAGGCCAGGCCTCCTCGGAAGATAAAAGTGAGAAACTGAGGTTGTTTACATTGGAAAGAGTAAAGAATTTGCTAGTGTTTTTTTTTTTTTTTAAATTAAAGCATGACTGGATTGCTTAGAAGATTATATACACCACTCCTTTTGAGTGTGAAAGTTGCTGAGTTCTTTCTTTCTCTCTCTCTCTCATTTTTTTTTTTTTTTTGTTACTACAAGGATGTCTTCATTCGCCAGCCTTTTGTGAAGCTATGGAAAGAATAATTTGCATCTCATTTTATGGTGGGCTAACCATCTTGGCAACCTGATCCAAGATGTTACCTACTTGGATGTAATTGAGATCAGTGAGGAAACTCGCAGGTCAGTGGCTGCACAATACATAGTTAGCGACAAGGAATTCCCAATCAATATTTGTTGTAATCTGTAATGCTCTTCTATCTCCTTTTCTCCTTAAACCAGGAAGAGTCCAAGCCTGGCAGCTTTAAGATTTGTGGACTTCAATTAATGTGTTTGCATGTGTTCTAAAATAAAAATAAAAATCAGATAGAATACAGAACTGGAAAGACAATCAGGAATTAACAGGATAACCAAATTGGAAGGGACCATGGAGTAGTTACTCCAACCCTTTGCTCAAGTAGGAGTCCCCATATCACTTCTTAAAAACCAGTGATGGAACACACACAACTTTTAAAGGCATGCAACTAGTGAATGACCTCTGAGAGTCACTTCAGAGTTCAGATCATAACTATACAACAACACAGAGAGTGAGAGATGGAGAAGGGGAGGAAAAAATTGGGATAGAAACCTATTTTCTCCCCTATTTGGCAGCTGTTGCCATGTTCAACCTGTTCTATAATCTTTATCTCCCCCCCCCCCTTGCACATCATCTCTTAAAAATAACCCCCCTTCCCCTCCCCAAAGAACAACACAACAACCACAACCCACAATGCAATTCTGAACGGTGCGAAATGATTTTCATTTTCTCCACGTGTCATTGGCTGCCTTTCCCCAGTAATGAGACATTAGGGTTTCCGTGTGTAAGGGTGTGTGTGTGGAAATGCACAAAAACTACATTAGTCTAATGGCTCAAAGAATGGGTTGGGAAAGGAGCTGAAATGTGCTTGGGGGGTGGGGAGGGGAAACAGAACCAAGATTATTGAAAATCACTGCATCTTCCCTTTTAAACATTTCTGGAGTCTTCCTTTTCTCCCTCCTGAAAAAAAATGAAACATGAAAGAAAGCTCTTTGGTGTTAACTGTTATTAAACACATACCCATTCCATCAAAATGAGAGCATCGTGCGAAGTCAACTTCCACAGCGAGCAGCCCAATTAGAGAACACGATGCTGAGGTGAGGGGAAATAAGTAACCCTCCTCTTAATCCTCTACAAAATCTGACACCTTCAACCTGACTATGAATCACGGCGTCTGGCCGGTGTCTCACTGGGATGCCTCCAGACTTCCAGAGGTAGAAGGTAACAATGCCACCTTGTAATCCTAACACACCTGCTGGGCGGGCTTTATGGAGGGGGAAGAGAGTGGATCAGCAGTTAAATATGATACAGAAGACTTTTAAATTCCCCAGTAGGGATCGGCAAATCTGCCCGTTTCGGAGTCTCCCATTTGTAAATGTGCTCCCTTCAGCTAGGGGAAAGAAGGGGATTTAGGAGATATTAGGGTTAAAAGGTGCATGTATTTTGGGGGCGCATGGATGCACATTTTACGCACTGTTGGAAGACCTGAAGGACAGGTTAAAGCAAACTGATATGGAGAAAATCTATCTAAAGGGATTACTAAGAGGTGTCAATAATGTGATAGCAATAGCCTTTAGACTTATATACCACTTCACAGTGCTTTATGGCCTTCTCTAAGCGGTTTACAGGGTCAGCCTCTTGCCCCCAACAATTTGGGTTCTCATTTTACCCACATTGGAAGGATGGAAGACTGAGTCAACCTTGAGCCAATGAGAATCGAACTGCTGAACTGCAGGCAGCAGAAGTAGCCTGCAGTACTGCGTTCTAGCCACTGCGCTACTATGGTTCAAATGGCACAAAAATCAGTCAATTTTGGTGCAAGCTTCTCTGATTGCAGGCATAGACAAATGTGTCAGCCTTAGAAGGTAGAGCAAAGTAAGAAACTGTCTCTATAAGATTGAACTACCCCATTTTATACTGCTTGGTGAGACCACACTTGGAATATTGCATTCAGTTTTTGATCTCCGCGATATTAAAAAAAAAGATGTTGAGACTCTAGAAAGAGTGCAGAGAAGAGCAGCAAAGATGATTAGGGGACTGGAAGATAAAGCATATGAAAAGTGGTTGCAAGAACTGGGTGTGGCTAGTCAAGAGAAAAGAAGGACTAGACTTGTCTGAACCGGTTGACACTGGTTAATTGTCCTCACTGTTACACAATGTCTCCTTAATTCTAAGTTGCTTCTCTCCTTGATTAGTTTCCATCCATCGCTTCTTGTCCTGTGCTCCGATACTTTGGAGAATAATTTGATCCCCTCTTCTTTGTGGAAGTCCCTCAAATATTGGGATACCACTATCATGTCCAACCTCGTCCTTCTTTTGTCTAGGCTAGCCAAATCTAAATTCTGAAACCGATCTTCATATGTTTTAGCCTCCAGGCCTTTCAATTTCAATGATACCACTCTGCTGTTATCGTCTTGAACCCATTGCCCCCTCTGCCTGGAATTTCTAAGCAAGTAAGCTTCCTGGAATAGTGAACCTCAAGCCAATTCCTGCAAGCCAATATCCCACTGGGTCAGATGGAGAAAGCTTGGTTCCTCCTAGCCCACCATCTGTCTGTCGCTTTCTCTAGGAATGGCTTTTGAGGAACGCCAACTCCAGTTGTAGCCTGCTAAACAGCTGTAACCGTGGGTCATCCCTTATTGGCAAAGCGCCTCCCCCATTTCTGTTTAGTTACTTGGATTGGCTAGCAGTCCACAGAAAAAAGAAAGAAGAAAGGAAAGAAGAAGAAAAAAGGAAAGAAGAGAAAGGGATCCCCGGTGCCTTTGTTTTCTCCTTGGCAGAACTTCGCTTGGTTCCAACCACCTTTTAGGCACACTTTTTAAGTGAATCCAATGCCATGTATAAACATTGGCAGGCAGATGTAGCGCTTGCCTTCTTCATCCTCCCTCTCTTAGTTTTAATAGGTAAAGAACATCAGGGAGCTTAAGATTCTTCTGAAAGAGTTTAGAGGGGACTTTGCAAATATTAGGACGTAATGGCTCAATGTCTAAGACACTGAGCTTGTCCCTAGCCCTGTGTAATGGAGTAAGCTCCCATTACTCATCCCAACCTCCTCCTGTCCCTGCCTTACTGTCCCCATTGATCTGTATTTACTTCCTTTGTTCATGTTCATACTTATACATGTTATCTTGTACATGTTTGACAAACAAATCAATAAATAAATATGACCAATGTAACAACTGGAGTGATTCAATTAAGAACAATGGGCAAGGAAGGGTCAAACTTCACTTAACCAATGTCTCACTTACCCACAGAAATCCAGGGCTCAGTTGTATGGTCGTAAGCCAAGGATTATCTGTATTTGAAGAGAAAACCACAGCAAGCAAATCCCTATGGGGACTTGGGCATGAACTTAAACTTCAGTCTATTCCTAACTGCTAGAATATCCAAAGTCGGGATCTAACTGAGTTAAGAGTGGAAGGTGGCTGTTCTATTTTGATGCAAAATCTCAGTTGGCTTTCAAACATCCAGACCGATCATATTCAAAAGCGACAGGCCGTTTTGCATTTTCAGAAAGGTCAGGCCTGCCAATCAAGTCATTTGCTGGTTTAAGAAAACTCATTCTCTCCCTCCCTGTAGCCACAAAGCAGCTCCCATTTCAGATCATTTGCAAGAAAAATCATGTTTGTCAGCTTCATCTCAGAGGAAACAAAGGTGAAATAAATGATCAAACCCAGTGGCAAAGCTGGAATACAGAATCCCTGCATTTCTAGAATGTAGATCTTTGAGCCATGATTAGGATAGAAGAATATTTTTAGTGTTCCAGAAAACCTCCACCCCAACAAATAACTTTGAGACAGACATCGTCTCCAAAGTTCTTTTTATTTGAGTAGTAAACTGGCACATCTGGGAAATCCCAAATCGGAAAGTTCTGGGTTTCCTTGCAATAATTACAAAATTAGAAATCCACCCCCGACACCCATCATTGCATCACATGCCCCAATTACCATCCGTCCCAATTTGAGATGTCCTCTCCACCAGGTGCAGAGATAACATGACCTTGACTTAGAAGAAAAATGTTATTATGTCCAACCACATTATTCTTCAGACAAATGCCTGTCCAGTCTCTCCTTAAAGACCTTCAGTGATGGAGCACCCACAGCTTCTGGTGGCAAGCTGTTCCATTGGTTAATTGTCCTCACTGTTAGGAAGTTTCTCCTTAATTCCAGGTTGTTTCTCTCCTTGGTTAGTTTCCAACTACAAGCCACACCTTGGTACAAGCCATACATTCTTAATTTGTACAATGAGATTAAAATCTAGGCAGACTGTGGTTTTTCTTTAACAAGCTGATAATTTATTTATTTTTTAAATCATTGTTAATAGAGGAGAGTGGCCAGGAGCTTAAGTTACTTTACATAAGGATTAAAGTAGAATAGAATGATACTCAAATCAAGAATAAATATCTGAATGTATCCAGGTTATTTTGGCAGGAACAACATTAAAAGTGACTTGAGGTTCCTTCCATTCCAATATGTTGTTTTTGATTTCCCAGTCTATAGCCTGCAGCAATAGGATTTCCTGGTTGTATTCCATCTAAGTAATAACCATATCTGATTCTGTTTAGTTTTGCAAGACTAGCCAAGGTCAGCTCAAAAGGAAATAGAACCTTCTAAACCACTAACAAAGTACACACTTCTTAAAGTTACATCCTGTCTATCATGCAAGAGCTCAAATGCTTCAATAGAAATTTATCTTCATTCCTGCCCATTGTTGCAAATTTAAGAGATAGGGTAGTCTGAGAGAGTACAACTGAGATGATTAGCTGGCCTAGAGACTAAAACATATGAAGAATGGTTGCAGGAATTGAGTAAGGGGGTGACATAGTGGCAGTGTTCCAATATCTAAGGATCTGCCAGAAAAGAAGAAGAAGTCAAGCTATTCTCCAAAGCACCTGAGGACAGGACAAGAAGCCATGGGTGGAAACCATCAAGGAGAGAAGCCAACTGGAATTAAGGAGAAATTTCCTGAGAGTTAGAATAATTAATCAGTGGAACAACTTGCCTCCAGAAATTGTAAATGGTCCAGTACTGGAAGTTTTTAAGAAGAGACTGGACACCATTTGTCTGAAGTAGTGTAGGGTATCCTGCTTGAGCAGGGAGTTGGACTAGAAGGCCTCTAGAGCCCCTTCCCATTCTATTATTCTGTATTTCACTGTGATTGACCAAAACTCCCACTAAATTTTCACGGTGAAGAATGGAGCTGGGTCCCTGAGACAGCCACATTTGCTCTCAATGGGCTTCCTGCATTCCTTCCATCTTGAAATCCAACTATCACAGCCTTTTTATTGCAACACATCTACAGCTTTTATGGATGCCTGAGCACCAGGATGAAGAACTAGATGAAGAGCACAGTTAGTACCATCACAGATAATCTGTCTTTAAGGAAGGCCATTGCTGCGACCCCATTTCCCTCAACCTTTGAAATCTCCCTGGGTTGAAGAGCGAGGGGGTCAACAGCTGGTTGTCCAACAGCCATTGTTCATAATGTCCAGAAATTGACTCCGAGGCGCCCTTTGGCTCAGCTGGAATTTGTCTGCAATTGCCTGTGATTGTTGAAAAACAAAAACCTGCCCATCTTAACTTTTGCAGCAAGGCCAAAGGCCACGGGGAAAATTTCACCGGGCAGCCCAGAGATCAGGCATCTCTCATGATGAATCTGGCTTGGAAGACCAGGCCTCCAAGAAGGTAGCTGCTCAAATTCCCTAGCTCCATTGTCCCCCACCCCATGTTTGGTTAATGAATGGCCCTTTTTGGCGGCCCATCTCAGATTAGTTCCTTACAAGCAGGTCAAAGGAACTGATCTTGAATCCAAGGAGCCTGTCTATCGGAGTAGGATTCACATCTTAAAAGAGGGGGGGGATATGTTGGAGTCCTGACACCCTGTTCCTGATAAGTAAATAATAAATAATTGATAAATAATAACTTATCCATTGCAGTGATTCATTTAACAGTTGGAAAGGTCCTAAAATGGCTCACTTAACAAATGTCCCCACTTAACAGCAGTGCTGTTGGGTTCAGTTATGGTCATAAGGCAAGGATTGTCTGTAGTTACAGGGTGACTTTGGTACATTTGTGGTTTGTCATTTTGAGTTTTGTTCCGTGGCTCGAAGACACATCGATAGGGCAAAACACTAATACATATTTCCAGCAACAGAGAGTATCGAATGCACAGAATCTGGTTTAGCAGCGATTTATCTGGGACGGCCAATTGACCATTTGTTTAGGCAAACCGTATAATTGGAAACTCTGTCCATTTTTTTTTCTGCTCAGGCTAAATATTCTGTATATAAATACTTTCTTCCTAGTAGATAAATAGGGCTTTTATTTAGGCCTTATCACCTTTGTATTACATATTCATTGATTTCTAAACTGCTTTAAAACAGCTCAGTCGAGGCGAAACATTATGAATTCCATTTTGGCACCTTGGTATTAAATTTGCATATCAGGTCATGCTCCGCTTGACATGCATTCAAAATTGCAGTGCAGCTATTTTATTACCGCTCACAAAAGATATTCGGAGAACTGCACATGCGGCATCAAAAATAAATTAAAGGGATAAAGTACCCAACTGTGGGTCACTTCCCATTCTTGGAAACAGTTTATTGGTGCCTGTCCGTAAATAAGACTCAAGACTGGAGCATTTGGGGATAAGTTAGGTAGCCCAACCACAATGGATACCAGAACTTCCTTCACTAAGCAATGCGGCTGTTCAGTGAATCAGGCTGGTTGAAAATAAATCATGATCATTGATCTGTACCTGTTTCTGGTAGCAGCTGACATATCAGTAGATTGGTTGGTTCTGGGTCTCTCTGTCTCCACATCTGTCTCCACATTCACACAATGTGTTGTTATCTACTAAGAGCATATTATTGGTTTTATACTTAGGCATTCTGACTTTCAACCTATCCAACCACTACCCTCCAAGTAGTATAAGGGAGGCTAGATCCTTCAGCTATACCCTCCTGCAGTGGGATTCCTTCCTAGATTGGTTCCTTCCTCCATCTTTTAATTTGATTTTGTTCTTGGGTACCCTCAAGAATGTTTGTTGACTAGTAATGACTAGACTGATGGTATTATCTAGTTTGGGTAATGAAGCATCTGGAAGAAAACAACTAAGCAGTCATCCTCCTCCTCCTCCTCCTCCTCCTCCTCCTCCTCCTCCTCCTCCTCCTCCTCCTCCTCCAATTTCTTCCAGCACTGATGATATTATCTAGTCTGGGTAATGAAACATCTTGAAGAAAACAACCAAACAATCCTCCTTCTCCCCTCCCTCTCTTCCTCCTCCTTCTGCCTCCTCTCCCTCTCCCCCTCTCCTAACCTCTCTTCATACTCCTCCCTCTCCCTTTCCCCTCCCTTCCCCTCCTTCTCCTCCCTTCTAGCACAGATGATGTTACCTAGTTTGGGCAAGGAAACATCTGCAAGGAAAAAAAAATCAAGAACACCAAGGATCCTACAGACCTCCTCCTTCTCCTCTCCTCCTCTCTGCAGACCCCACTCCCTTCTAGCACTGATCACATTACCTACTTTGGTTAACTAAACGTCTGCAAGGAAACAACCAAGCTCAGAGAGAGCACCAAGCATCTCATTTCAACCCTGAGCTACAAATAATTATCCTTTATTGGGAGAGTCTATTGCTGGAGGCCAATTGTATGAAGTTATGACTTTCAACCTCCCATGTGCACCAGTTCTCTGGAAATTCTACCTGCCTAATAGATCTGGAGGGTTGCGAGATTGCAAGTTAGGGCCAGGAACCGTACCAGGAGTGATTGTCTTCGAATAGCATTGCAAGGGGTCTGGTGTGTATCCATGTTCATCTGCATAATGCATTTTGATCAACCTGACCTTATTTGCAGATGATCGGTGACAGGCATCCATGACAAATGATGACAAGGAAAATTCAAGCTCAGCCGCAGAATAATTTGGCCATTTAAGGTTGATTAAGAACCTTCCCACAGTTTAACTTCGACACCAAAAGGACCAGAAAGGGTTACGGATTATGCAGCTGGAGGACATAAAATAAACTTGGAGTTCTTTGGGGTCCCTGAACCTTTAAAAAATATGCTAATGGAAAGGCAAGCTTTTTGACAGCTGCTTCCATAAATCAAAAGGTCCATAACTGTGGAGGATATTATGATCCTTCCATATTTTGGGTTTTATTTCTGACAGTCATCTGCAACTGTTCAGTTTGTAAATGCCTTAGGGTTGGAAGAGATTTACATTATAAATTTCCACTAGAAATATAGTGTCAAAGGATAATGATGGTCTATATACATTGCAGAAGATACTGTATAGGTAGTCCTCAATTTACGATTTCAACTGAGTCTGGAATTTTTGTCATTGGTCCTTGCAGTCATTAAACAGACCCCATGGGACATGACTTGATTGTTCTGACCAAGGCTTCCTAGACACTGTAATTATGCACACGCTTATTTTAAAAATAAATTTATTTTTAAAATAAGTCTTGTTTTATTGCAATGCTGGGAATTGTTTCATTCCCGGCTGATAATGAATCTCAAACAGTTTCCTTGAGATAAGCGCCTGTCTTTCTTTTCTGCCTTTTTTGAACCAGCTCTATCAACTCCAATCTGTCCGAAGCCAACCTATCACGTTAGTATTTCATAAGTAAGTTGAAGCATCAGTTTACCAAGGATTTTATTCCTGATTACATTGTAAACAGAGAGGAGATCTTTGCATACAAAACCTATCTGGATAAAAAATAACAAGAACATGTCCTATATTTCCAAATATTGTTATTATTATTATTTTTTGATAGGAAACTAACTCTTCACTCTCTTAGCATTTGGTAAAAATGTTTAATTTATGTTTATGTATTCTTATTCAAAATGTTAGTTAACAGCCTGCAGGGACCCGGTAATAGGATCCTTTTCCAGTTCTTCTTTATGTTATTAGCTACAT
This sequence comes from Hydrophis major, assembly GCA_033807585.1. Classification (NCBI taxonomy): domain Eukaryota; kingdom Metazoa; phylum Chordata; class Lepidosauria; order Squamata; family Elapidae; genus Hydrophis; species Hydrophis major. The sequence continues at coordinate 24,332,903 of CM066335.1, forward strand.
TAATGACTGTTTCTGCAACTCTCTACAAAGGCTCATGCTAATGAACACCAATTAATTCCAAAATGATTTTAAACAAAGGGTGATGAGAATATCCAATCAACCGTAGCTGTGTAAAGAGCGAGCAAGTCACTCTGACCTATTTTTTTCTTTTCCTTCCGTGTTGTTTCTTTGCCCAAAGTTGACATCAGTTTTCTTCTAGCTCACCTATGCATTGCTTTGGTAATAAGATTTACCGATAGATAGACACTCAAGCATATGCACACAGATCAACCTGGAGCTTCCTGATGTTGCTAAAGACAGAATGTAAACCAAGCCTTCCTTGCAATCCTGCCAAACTGGGTTGAACATAGCTGGAGTTTGTGGCCCATGATTCCCAAAGATGCTTCACTAACTGTCAGGCAGAATCGGGACCATATGTTAAGCATTATTATTGTTGTTGTTGTTGTTATTCTGAATTATTATTAAGTAACTGAGGGCAGGACAAGAAGCAAAGGATGGAAACTAATCAAGGAGAGAAGCAACCTAGAACATGGAACAACTGGCCTCCAGAAGTTGTGAATTCTCCAACCCTGGAAGTTTTTAAGAAGAGATTGGACAACCATTTTGTCTGAAATGGTATAGGGTTTCCTGCTAAAGTAAGAGGGTTGGACAAGAAGACCTCCAGGATCCCTTCCAACTTCTCTTCTCTTCTCTTCTCTTCTCTTCTCTTCTCTTCTCTTCTCTTTCTTCTCTCTTCTCTTCTCTTCTCTTCTCTTCTCTCCTCTCCTCTCCTCTCCTCTCCTCTCCTCTCTCTCTTCTCTTCTGTTCTCTTTCTTCTCTCCTCTTCTCTCTCTTCTGTTCTCTTCTCTCCTCTCTCTCTTCTCTTCTGTTCTCTCTCTTCTCTCCTCTTCTCTCTCTTCTGTTCTCTCCTCTTCTCTCCTCTCTCTCTTCTCTTCTCTCTCTCTTCTCTCTCTCTTCTCTCCTCTCTCTCCTCTCCTCTCCTCTCCTCTCTTCTCTTCTCTCTCTTCTCTCCTCTTCTCTTCTCTTCTCTTCTCTTCCTCATGCCTATACACAAGAATCTCATCAACTAGTGTTCAGCACTGAATTGGCATTAGATAAGAGTGAAGGCAATTCAAGAGGGGTTGGACTTGAAGTATTTGTGGGAATGTAACTACTCTAGGCTGATTTCTCTCTTGACTCCACCCCAAGCTCTGCTTTAGAGCTTAGAAATTAGAATTCAACAATAGAAATTCAGACCCAGAAAAATGTGGACCACTAAAACCCAGGATGGTACTACCATGACATCATGATCTCCAAATCCCATGGAGTAATCACCTAAAGTGATCACCTTCTAATGATCCATAATTGGACATAGTAAATGGAAGAATACAACAGGATGATCCCAAAGATGGTTTTCTTCCTTTTTCCCCCCTTTGAAAATGTTTGCTTCTCACAAAGAACTGAAGGAGAATGGAAGAAGCTTCTTGGATGAGAAACAAAACATTTCCAAGAAAAGCCAAGAAAGTCCAGTTGCTTCTTGGAAAAGCATCTTTGGACAATCATAACCTGGATGATTGAGAATCTCCAGGAACATAATGGTATGATTCCCTCACCCCCCCTCTCTTCCCCTCTCTCCCCTGCCTGCCCGCCTACCTACCTACCTATCATCTATCTATCTATCTATCTATCTATCTATCTATCTATCTATCTATCTATCTATCTATCTATCTATCATTTATTGATATATATCATTCTGATTTCTACAGAAAGGGGCACCAAATAATAAATAAGTATTCAGATCACCAATCATAAGTATTCCAATTCAACCCAGTCCATGACATCCTTTCCAAGGTGTCCTCTGGCACATGCCAGTCATTATTTCTCCCTGAAAAAAGCTTTCATAACACCTGGTGGAGGAAAGGAAAATAAATGTCTCTTTTTAAACAATGCAAGATCTACCTCCCACCCTCTTTCCCCAATAATTAAATTACATTTAGCCAGCAGCTATTATTATTCTCCACTGGTCCCCCACTGAGACAGCCACGGTGATACGATTTAAGCAGCAATCTAGCAGAGCACTTTTCATTGCCAGCGATTGTTGTGCTGAGTAAATTGGTTGCATCACATTTGACTCTAATTTGGATTTTTAGAACCGTTAATTTGAACTTAAGCACCTATAGAAACGTCATTATCGGGAGGTATCTGTGCTGGAACCCAGTTTCGGGTCGCTCTTTTTAAAAACCAGCTGGGTATTGATAGCTCCTGTTGACATTTCTGATGCCTAATATATCAGGCATTTATCAGACAGCATCAAAGGGAAAAGGTTTTCCTACACATACCTGTTTTGTTTTGTTTTTGCAATGTACATATCATGGGAAACTCAATTCTGGAAGAGTTTTTTTTTTAGGTCTCCAATCCTGAGCAAATAATATATTAAATAAGGGCAGTTCTGCCAAACAGTTATTTACTCTGATTAGTCAAGTCATTAACCACAGATGATTATGTACTATAAGTTCAGTTCCTTGTGGAAAAGGAGGTAGTATGTTGATGACTCGGATGTGCAACCCCACACTAGCTCTGATGATGTTACCTAGTTTGGATAATGAAATGTCTGCAAGAAAAATTTGCTAGATCAATACTTGAATACAGCTCATCAGTCTGGAACCCACATTACATATCGGATATTAACACAGTTGAGAAAGTCCAGAAATATTTCACAAGAACAGTTCTCCACTCCTCTCCTCATTGCAGAATACCTTACTTGAAATTCTAGACCTAGAAAACTAGAACTATGCCGCTGCGGTCCGATCTAAGTATAGTATATAAAATCATACATTGCAATGTCCTACCTGTCAATGAATACTTCAGCTTCAACCATAACAATACAAGAGCACACAATAAATACAAACTCAAGGTTAACCACACCAAACTTGATTGCAGAAATACCACTTCAGCAACAGAGTGGTCAATGTCTGGAATACTCTACCTGCCTCTATGGTTTCTTCCCCAAACCCCAAAAAACTTTAACCTTAGACAGTCTACTATTGACCTCACCCCTTTCCTAAGTGGTCTATAGGGGCGTGCATAAGAGCACAAACATGCCTACCGTCCCTGTCCTATTGTTTCTTTTATTTTTCTTATATGTATCCATGTATTCATAACTATGTTTTTGTTTACACCTATTATCTTGTAAGCAATTGACAAATCAAAATAAATAAATAATACAAACAACCTACCAAGAACCCCCCAGTTGTCTTCATCTCATCCCTTTCCTCCTCCTCCTCCTCCTCCCTTCCATCTCTCTTTCTCTCCCTCCCAGCACTGATGGTGTTACCTAGTTGGGTCATGAAACGTCTGCAAGAAAACAACCAAACGCAGAGAGCACCAAGGACCCCTCAATTCAACCATGAGCTACAAATATTCTCCGTTATTGAAATGCCACACTGTTGGTGAAGATCATCCTCTTATGATCAATCCTCTAGAGAATTTTTTAATGTTTTCTTGATGTTCCTGCTCTACAACACATAAGTAGCATTTTTTTTTTGTTTTTTTTTAATGACTAACAATGTCAAATGATGTCTATGGAAGTTCTCAGTCATCCAGGTTATCCTGAGCTGAAGAAGCTTCTCAGATGAGAAGCAAAACATCTTCAAAGGAAAACAAGAAAGTCCAGTTGCCTCTTGGAAAAGCATCTTTGGGACATGCCCAATGATGGGCATTGTGTATTGGTCACCCCAAATCTATCCAAAGTTTATGCATCAAGGCTTATATGTTGATCTGGCATAATTGGATTCAATATTTTCCTTATTTTGCTATGCTTTGTGAATAAGTGTGCAAAGCACTTGATTCAGAAGGTCAAAACGGGACAATGGAAGGGTTAGTTTGAAGTACACAGTTACTGAGAAACCATGATTAACTTTTCCTGCATGTTTTCTCATTCAACATTTCCTGCTTCCTGTTCTTGGGAGGGAGGGAAATTTTCAATGGATATGACAATTTAGGAAGGAAGGAAAAAAACACCATGAAGTCTACTCTACTAGAAGAACATTGCCAAAAATATTAGACCACCACAATATTTTTTCCTTACAGCATTTGAAACTCTTTCCTCCTCCTGCAACTAACCCAACTTGCATTACCTTAACTCAAGGGTCTTCAAACTTGGCAAGTTTAAGACTTGTGGACTTCAACTCCCAGAATTCCTGAGCTAAGGAAGAGGAATTCTGGGAATTGAAGTCCACAAGTCTTAAAGCTGTCAAGTTTGAAGACCCCTGCCTTAACTAGTAAGAAATTCTCCCATTTCTTTTAATTTCTCCAGATTCTGAGATGCCTAAAACAGCATCTAGGCATTTATTTTTAAAATTAGGAGCAATTGAACATTTTTGCAAAGAGGAATCTGTGAATTGAAAACTAGACACTCACGCATTTCTAGGTGTGGGGAAATGCTTTCCATTTTCCATCTGGGATTTTGAAAAAAATAAAATGAAATGAAAAAGAACTGGCAAACCAAAGGGAACGAACCCCTAATCTCTCCTATGTCACTTGTCAGAACGTGAAATACAGAGATCTGTCCGTTCCTACATTTCAGACAAGTGTTAGGAAAGGCGTTACATGAGTAAAATGGATTTGCTAACCCCCAACCGCAATAGATGTTTCAAAATCAAACACTGGTGGACATCTCCATTGTTTATTTATGACTCCCATGACAATCAACTCGGGTTATGTGCTACAATGTTAGAATGATTTACAGAAGCCCCGTTAATTATGTATGAAAGTGGAAACAGTTTTAGTCTTTGCTAAGGCCTTGTTCGTTCTTCTTGTCAGAGCTGGTGTTTTTTCAGGGGATGGACGGACAAGGACAGGATCTTTGGAATGAACTGTTATAAATGCTCCCTCTTATCTACTGTAGATGCCACTTTAATCCATTTAATTGCTGGAGCTTTAATTCTGAACATCGCTTGGTCATTTTATTCCCACCTGCTTGGTTTCTCTGAAAACTTCCAGGGAGGAAAATAAATGGATCTCTTCCCATTTTGGGTTTTTTTTTCCCTGTTCAAATTTTTATTTCATTCAAAAAAAAATGAACAAAAAAAAAAATAAAGAAAAACCAAGCTGGACAAGAACATTAAAAGAAAACATGAATTAAAAGGAGAAAAGTGCATATTTATCCCTTCTGGTTGAACACTGATAGGTATCCTGCAAAAATAATAGCTTCTTGCAAAACAGATCCAAAATTTGTAAACTTCTACATCTATTTGCATCCCAATTTGATCTGTTCTACATTGTATATATGGAGAAAAAATAGTTAACAAGTTCAACAACAGCAACATTGAAACCCAAGGACTCCGTTAACTATCCGTTATTGTTAATTTACTTGGAGAAAGTCTACCAAGGTTTCTTATCTATGCTTATCTATTGTGGGGCGGCATGGTGTGTGTGTGTCAGAGGTTAAAATGATGGGCTTTTTGGCAAGTTCAAGACTTGAGTGCCACTCAATGGGGTGAGCTCCCATCCTCGCCTCAACTCCGGCCAACCCAGCAGTTCAAAAGCATGCAAATGCGAGTATATCAATAGGTACCACTTCGGTGGGAAGGTCGCCGGCCACCTGACCATGGAAACATCTTCTGTCATCACTGGATGAATGGCCTTGAAACGGAGATGAGCATCGCCCCCTATGAGTCAGTAATGACAAGCGGAATAAAATCTGCAAGGACTACTTTCCCTTTTTAAAAAAAGCTTATCATTTTAATCTCCAGAGCCTTAATTCAGAACATTGCTTTGTCATCTTATTCATACCTGCTTTGTTTCTGAAAGCTTCTGGGGAAAAGGGGAAAAAAAGGATCCCTTCCCATTTCTTTTTCTTTTTTCTTTTTGTAAAGCAAGAATTTACAGTATAAGATATAGGAATATCATTTACTTATCCAAATGTCCAAAATGATTCATTCGGTTTGTGTTCCCTTTTAAGCAATAGGCACTTTTCTTTTCTTTTCTTTTTTCTTTTCTTTTCTTCAAAAGGGTTTCACATTCTGTCATTTTCCTCAGGTATCCGTATCGTAGAGAGGCTAATTCCCCAGCAGGTCCCCTTCCCAGGGACTAGCCCCTTCGAGTGCTTATTTAATTTTCACAGTTGGATTGAAAAACAGCCCCTTCAGAATATTCTCCGGCGTTCAAGAAATTTGGATGAAAAAGGAAGACTTTTTTTCTTCTTCATGGAGGATTCCCTACAGATGTCATTATTTAGCTACTCCTTGATTTACGACCAGGAGAGAGACCCAAGGGAAAAGTGTTTGAAAAGGAAAAGCTTAACAGACAAAATACGGTGCCAAAATTTTTAAATCCAAGGTAGCTTCAGGCCAAGTAGAAAGAAAGCCATCAAGGCTGAATGGAAAAGCAGAGGTTTTCACACATAGTCCATCTTGCAGTGAGGAACCAAACACCTCCAATCTACAACTTAGACTTGGGAATTAATAGTGGGTTTTGTTTTCCTTTTTATATTTGGTTTTCATTCTATAACATCACAGTTCCTTCCTCTTCCAAATGCTAGTTCCTTGTCTGCAGCTCTTCTGTGTTTCTCAACTTTGGCAGCTTTGGGATATGTGGACTTCAACTCCCTAGCCAACATACAGGTTTGTCAGAACAGACCGTGGTTTATTCCAAGTGTTGATTCCTGTTCCACAGCTTCTCTGTGTCCCATACCTCAATCTTTATCAATCTCGGCAACTCTAAGACCTGTGGACTTCAATGCCCAGAATTCCCCAGCTAGCCTTCAGTTTTGTCATACCAGACCATGGTTTCTTTCAGGGGTTAGTTCCTGGTCCACAACTTCACTGTGCCCCATACCTCAATCTTTCTCAATCTCCACAACTTTAAGACTTGTGGACTTCTACTTCCAGAATCCCCCAACCAGCAATGGTGACTGGGGGATTCTGGGAGTTGAAGTCCACATGTCTGAAAATGGCCAAGATTGAAAAACTCTTTCCTACCTGATAATTGAATCCAGTCTCAGATGTCAGACGATGTTCAAACCGAAATCAAGACATATCCAAATTCTTAACAAGGCCATATTGATTTCTAATCTTCCCAGGTTGTTGGGTCTTTTTAAAATGCTGGTTAGAGGTCTCTTCCAGAATTTTGCTACGTAATTAGGGAGAATGTGGAAATTTGCTGGACTCTTAAACCAAACGCTTTGGCATCTCTCTTGAGCAGTGCTATCGTATGTTCTTCATTAAGAGGAACTGCAAAAGGACTACTTTTCACAATATTTACAAATATAAACCACATGGCCATACTTTTCAGAATGCAGCTTGAACGCTGAGGCTCCGGTTTGGGTTTTGGCTTTGGTGATTTTATTTAATTTTATTTGAAATATGAACCTGGCAAAAGAATTTTAGTCTAAATGCTTGTTCCAGTCCATTATTTTTCACCCTCTGAAGTTTTTCTTTTCTTTTTTTTTTAAAAAGCAAAACTAAAAGCCCTTTTAAAAAAGGGGGAATGAAAGTTCCACCCACGAAGAAAGAACCTCACATTTTGGCAAACTGACATAAAACAAGGCATTAATTAACCTGAGTTTATTCTATGCTTCTCCCTACCCTTTTTCCATCCATTTAAAAAAATGAAACAAAAACAATAAAGTTACCACCATCACCCCAATTTAATTTTTAATTTTGTTGTATGAGGTACAATGACAACAAAGTAAACTAAACAAAAATGCCTTATTAATCTGACTGTGCTGGTAAAATTTGATACATCTGACATAAGGCTGCTGGCATTTACTGCTCAGCTTGAGTTGATCAATATGGTAATCTACCTGTCAATTTTCTATACTCTTTAATCCCAAAAGAGGACTGGCCTGTGTGCGGATAGATATATCTTGCAGAGATAGGACTAATCAATGCATTCTGTGATAACAGAGTGATTTGTAAAGCATGTAACAAAAGCTTATCCTTTCCCTGTATACTGAGCCTGTCAAAATATTTTCCTAAGAAGGAATGCCAAGAGCAGCGTGCATCCTTCATGCTTTAAGTGGGTGGAGACAAATGAGCAAGAACTTCTATCCTTGCACAGTTGCAAACATTGTGTAGAAAAGACCTGGGCATTTTATGGGACCTCGGGGCCACATTTGGCCCCTTGGCTGTCCCCATCAGGACCTCATGAAATCAATCGTAAATTAGAAATCAAAGGTAAATGATGTATACAAGCGACACAATTAAATTGTTTTAATTTGGAAGGCAACTGCTATTTCTTTTCCAATTTACGTGTGTGCATACTATCTATCTATCTATCATCTATCTATCTATCTATCTATTTATCAACTAATTATCCATCCATCCATCTATTTATCTATCTATCCATTCATCTATTCATTCATTTATCTATCTATCTATCTATCTATCTATCTATCTATCTATCTATCTATCTATCTATCATCTAATTATCCATCCATCCATCCATCTGTCATCTAATTATCTATCTATCTATCTATCTATCTATCTATCTATCTATCTATCTATCATCCAATTATCCATCCATCCATCCATTTATCCATCTGTCTGTCTCTCTGTCTATCTATCTATCTATCTATCTATCTATCTATCTATCTATCTATCTATCATCTAATTATCCATCCATCCATCCATTTATCCATCTGTCTCTCTCTCTCTCTCTCTATTATCTATCTATCTATCTATCTATCTATCTATCTATCTATCTATCCATCTGTCCATCTATCATGCATACATCTATCATTCATCCATCCATCCATCCTCTATCTATCATCATCATCTATCATCTATCTGTGGATGAGAATCCAGAGTGTTCCGTGTGTCTAATTTACACAGCAGGCCACATTGCAATGCAATTAAAACTCTGGGGTGTTCAAGGATGTGTATTGAGAATTAAGTTGCCATCACAAGCTAGAACAGATTCTAGATTAACAGGGCTGCATTCTTCCCTTTGAATCAGGGGGTCCTATGTAAAACTTCCTTGCAGATGCTTAACATTTTCCAAATCCATTTACTGCACGGATCTATTTTCTTCCCCTGTTCAAGGGGTTTGGAATTCAGCCCCTGACACCGTCATTAACCTCGGTTATTCCAATGCAGGAGACCCCCCCCCCCCCTTAGTGCTCTATTCCAACTTCAATTCTGAGGTTCAATTTTTTTTGTTTTTTAAATGGGGTTGGGATTTTTTTAAAATAGACAAGCAGAGCAAACAGATTCTTCTGCTTTTGCTTTCTCACTATTTCCTTTGCATGCAATTATTTCCTTGCCAAACAATAGCAGTGACAAATTGCAACAGAATTCTCCAGCAGATTTTTAACCCAAGGTAAAAATAAACAGAAACATCTGTATAGTGATCATGTACAAAGTTACGTTCATTAACAAATCCATTTTTTTAATCCAACTGCCCTCTGCAAGTAACCCTCAGCTTCGACTTGATAGAAATAGGCCTTCTCTCCCCCCCACCAAGTTTTCAGAGGCTGTTCCCAGAACATTTCCCAAACTCTTCTGCAAATCACATCTGTCTTTGTTGGTCTTTGGAATGTGAATAAATAATGGGGAGAGATTCCCCTGCTTGCCTTCTTCTTTAAACCAGTCAGACAAATTACAGTCTCAAAACAATTATTCCCAGAGGTGATAGGAGAGCTGATGCCAGCCATATATGATATATCGGGTACTTACATGTATGGTATCCAGCTTTGTTCGGGTATTTTCCCACGTCATTGTAGTTGTGCTTTTAAAGTTGTAGCAACGTTTCGGCAGAATCTCATCTGCCATCATCAGGCTTCTGTATTGTGTTCGTCTGGCTATTCTGGCACAGCAATAGGCTGCCCCAAATTTAAAACTGAAACAACTGTGGGAGTCTGACTCACAAACGGACACAATACAGAAGCCTGATGATGGCAGATGAGATTCTGCCGAAATGTTACTACAACTTTAAAAGCACAACGTCATCTTCAGGCTTGTGTCTTTGGCTTTGTGCTTCTCGGAGTAATGTGAGCTTGCAGCTGCTTCTTCCTTGTAACTGCTAGTGGGGGTGTGATTTGATTGGGTGGGGGCTTGGCTGTGTTCTGATTGGGTGGGGGGGTGTTCTCATTGGTTGGGGGTTTGGCTGTCAGCCAAGCCCCCACCCAATCAAGTCACACACCCCACTTGCAGTTAAAAGGAAGAAGCAGCTGCAAGCTCACATTACTCCGAGAAGCACAAAGCCGAAGACACAAATCTAGGCAACGTTTCGATGAAGTCTCATTCATCATCTTCAGGCTTGGTCTTCAGCTCTGTGCTTCTCAGAGTGACTCTGAGAAGCACAGAGCTGAAGACCAAGCCTGAAGATGATGAATGAGACTTCATCGAAACGTTGCCTAGATACTTCCAATCTTACGCGGGAGAAAACCCGAATAACCAAAGATCCACATACAAATACCCACGAGAACCTCAGAAAACACACACACACACACACACACACATATATATATTCACATATCATCACAAAATTTCCAGAACCATAAAGCCTACATACTTGAAATTTGGCCCATATGTTCTTCTAAGAAAGGATTTTTTGAAATGACCTCAGAGCATTAGTATTTCCTATATTATTATTATTAACACATTCTGATCCTAAGGAGTTCTACTCCTCCTCCCCATCTGAAAAGAAATCTCTTTCAAATGCAAAACACAAGCAGAAGAGAGGAAGCTTTAGTACAAAACACTTGAGCTAAGCCACACCCAGGCTCCTTGCTGTCTCCTTGCTCACACAGCAAATACTGTTTCAGTTTCCAAACACCAGATCTGGGAAAAAACTAGGATTTGCACCACAGTAGTCCAACTCCAAGGGAAAAAATATATCTACACCCTGGCAACTTTTTATTTGTTTTGTCCTAGGATGGTGCGGTTGGGGGGGAATTGCATGTTGACTTCTTAACCATCAGGGATCCTTCTGCAACCTTTGGAATGGTGCAAATATTTGCTAAACAAGGCAGGGTTGGGGGTCAACCCCATTGAATTGCTGAATTAAATTCCCACATCAAAATATCGATTGGAATCACCAAATCAAAGCCAACCCCTCTGAGCTCATTTGAAAGGATGAGAAGTTTCTGCACAGATGCCACGAGAGCTTTTTCCAAATTGGAATGGAATCATGCATTAACTGTCCCCTAAAGATGCTCCAGTGGGAATTGCTTGTGGTGAGTAAATATACACCAGGTTGGTTCTTGGTTTCTCCTCCACAAATCTATAAAACGTTGCTATGTTTCAGATGGCTTCATATTCCCCCTCCCCCCAGTTGTCTATTCATTCAACATTTCTAATACCATTCTTGTCATGCATTCTATTTTTGCCTTCACAGCAAAAAAGAATGCTATCTTTAATGAGAAAGCCAAACACACTGATTGCCAACAATTGTTAGGATTACACAATAAGAATAAGATACAGTGTACAGTCCAACACAGAGAGAGAGAGAGAGAGAAAGAGAGAGACAGAGAGAAGACTATGCAAAAGTAAGCAACAAGTTTTCCACAACCACAATCTTCCTTTTAGCTGATAGGTGCAAAATGGAAAGCAGATTAGCAAAGGGTTTTGGACATTAGTCCAAAAACTGACATTAGGTCAGTTTTTGAAAGCATGTGCAGACCGGCACATAATGTCTCAAGCTCCCTGAGCATTCCTAATTCTTTGTGGTTTTTTTTTTTTTCTTTTCTTTTCAGAGAGGCAATACATTGACTTAAAATCAAACACCTGCGATATTTGCAAATGGGAAGAAATATGCCTTTGTAACACCCTGGTTCGCCATTAATTCTCCCGTTTCTCCACTATGACATGTAGTTCTTACCTTTTGGTGGTAAACAGGGTATTCCTGGGTTCTGCGAGAACATTGGGTTTCCCCGTGGATCTAAAGCCAAAACCAATGCCTTGGGTTTTGCCACAGCAAAACTTACAAAGGGTTCACTCTATCCTTTCGCTTTGAGCCATATCTGTTCTCCCCACTTTTCTTTCTGGCCAACACTCAGAACAAGATTGTGAAAAGTCATACCAGCTATGAATCATGAGAATTATTGAAAAGAAATTCAGTTTGAAGAGCAAAAAATGACCACGAACAGCCCTATTGTGCAACTCAGTCATGGCTAAGTTGACTCAACTTCCAATGACCCAACTTCGGCCAAAATGGCACACAGTTTTATTCCATGCAAAGGCCACAGTTATCCCATCTGGATCAAGGGCACAACATGCAAGGGTGGCTGTGTGTATGTGTGTGTGTTTTATAAACCATCCACCCCTTAAAGATACTTGTGTTATTCTTTTTTAAGAAAATGACAATTAGTGTCAACAGAGAACTTAAGGAAGTAGTTTCTGTGCAAGAACGACAGTGGGGTGGTCCATGGAGGCTTTCAGTCATCCAGGTCATGGTTATCACACAGGTGGTTTCTTCAAAAGGCACTAGAATTTGTTTTTCCTTGAAGACGTTTTGCTTTTCATCCAAGAAGCTTCTTCAATTCTGAAGAAGAACTGAAGAACTTCTTTGATGAGAAATGAAACGTCTTCAAGGAAAAACGAACTCCAGTTGCCTTTTGAGGGGGAGGAAAAAGCACCTTTGGGATAAGGACAGCTGATAAGACAACACAAATCAGAGGCTGGGCAAACCCACCCCACCAGTACACTGGCAATAAATCAGTAAAAACTGGAGATGTGTTTTCCACTTGGTTTTTGTCATATAAAGCCAAGGAAAAAATGCAAAACATGATACATCAGAAAGACAATAGTACAGGGTGAGGGAGAGAGAGAGAGAGAGGAAGGGAGGGAGGGAAGGAAGGAAGGAAAGAAAGGAAGGAAGGAGAGAAAGAATGAAGGAAGGAAAGAAAGAAAAGAAAAGAAAGAAGGAAGGAAGGAAGGAAAGAAAGGAAGGAAGGAAGGAAGGAAGGAAGGAAGGAAGGAAGGAAGGAAGGAAGGAAGGAAGGAAGGAAGGAAGAAAGAAAGAAAGAAAGAAAGAAAGAAAGAAAGAAAGAAAGAAAGAAAGAAAGAGAGGGAGGGAGGGAGGGAGGGAGGGAGGGAGGGAGGGAGGGAGGAAGGAAGGAAGGAAGGAAGGAGGAAGGAAGGAAGGAAAGAAAGAAAGAAAGAAAGAAAAGGTAACACTTACTTCACTCATTTGAGGAATGGTAAGCTTTGGTAGTTTATTCTTAGAACTGGATCCGGTGGTTTTCCCTTCCAGTAGACTTCCAAAGGATTGATTCCCATAGACCCCCTCAGTTTCTATGGGTGGTTTTAGTTCTGGGGAATCATTCGGGACTTGGTCCTGGCCATCCATGGGTCGAACGTAAGCAGTGGGCTTCTGCTGGATCATACTGCTTTTACAGTGGAGTCCAGGAGGGAAGTTCTGGTTGGAAAGATTGTTAGCGGCGGATAGCAAAGATGTAGAAGGAAGAGGAGATCCGTGGCTCAGAAAATCAAGATCCACTGGAGACTTTGAGTGGGTGGTTTCTTTGTAGGAGTGCTCGGCTGTTGTGGGTTTGGAGTGATTGTGCCTCCTTGAATGTGAAGATGAAGGTGGGGTGTTGAGTTCCTCCCCTCCTCCAGTTTTCTGGGGCTCATTCTGGCAGGGATAGAGGTCCTCATATCTGCCTTGCGTTGGCTCATGAGAAGAGCTATGTTTGGTCCGATTGGGTTGGCTACTGGGTTGGTTCGACTGGCCGCCACTAGAGCTGTGGTTGCCACGGGACCAGTCCGTCCTGGATTTCCTGCTGCTCTGGTGGCCATTCAGCAAATTTGAATTAGAGGACAGGGAAGATGGGGGAGGCATGGCCGTTGAGGTGTTCCCACCCATCTGGTGGGATGCAACCATCCGGTTCCTTTGCTCGGGGAAAAAATTTGGCTCATTTTTGTCAACTGGGGTTTGTGGCACAGGATTCTTTGGGATGCCGACAAGGTGGCTCTGGTTGGAATGGTTGGTGAGCAGGTCCTTCATCTCATCGTAGTTCCCCAACGTGTTCTGCACACGGTTGGCAAGTGCATCCCCTTTGCTGGTCTAAAACATCAAAAGAAATCAGGGTTAAGAAAGGTGACCCATGAACAGAGGTGGGACAAAGCAAGAAAGGAGAAGATCTGACTTCTCCCAGCCCATAATATCTAAGCCCAGGGTGTCCAACCTTAAGAATATGTCAATAATGGCTTGGAGGAGTTGGAAGTCATTTGAAATTAAGGAGAAATCAACAATCCCAAGGAACGGAGTCCTTTTCAGAATGCATTTAGGCCAGGGGTGTCCAACCTTGGCAACTTTAAGACCTGTGGACTTCAACTCCCACCATGGCTGGTTGGAGAGTTCTAGGAGTTGAAGTTGCCTTAAAGTTGCCAAGGTTGGACACCCCTGGCCTAAATGCATTCTGAAAAGGACTCTGTTCCTTGGGATTGTTGATTTCTCCTTAATTTCAAATGTTTTCCAACTCCTCCAAGCCATTATTGGCATATTCTTAAGCCTTCATTAATCTGAAATATTTCTAAGTCAATGTTATGAACTGGAAATATCTCCAAGGGTGTCTTAAAAGAATAAAATCACATACAATTAAAGTCACATCAAAACAATCAACATTCATACCATGAAGAATCCTGGGTTTTATGAATTAAAATCCTACTCCAGTGATAAAGGCAGGGTTGCAAATAAAACCCGGGAGAGGCCATTCATTAAAACTTATTCAAGCAATGACTGATATGTGCCATCACAGATGATAAGGCAGATCCCAGAAGGAAACCTGCCCAAAGGGTTGAGTTTACTGCAAAAGAGGTTCTTATCCTGTCCATTAGTCAATGGCAGAGTCTTCAAAGCAGAAGTTATTTCAAAAGGGTGCCTGTTAGTAATCTCAGTGTGAATGCCATAGAGATGGGTAGGAAGGACCCTCTCATTTTTTTCTCCTGTGAGTAACATTAAAAATGACAATGCAACATTATGCAGTGGTGGTGAAGGAGTTGGACCAAGATAGGGGAAGGAACAGTAGAACCTGGGGTCCGAATTAAAAGATCAATCAGCCTAGAATCCCTATATAGTCACAAACAAGCTAAGTCCA
This sequence comes from Hydrophis major, assembly GCA_033807585.1. Classification (NCBI taxonomy): domain Eukaryota; kingdom Metazoa; phylum Chordata; class Lepidosauria; order Squamata; family Elapidae; genus Hydrophis; species Hydrophis major. The sequence goes on from CM066335.1 coordinate 24,347,925, forward strand.
ACCTCCCTTGAATTCTGTGCACCCTTATCTAACTCCTAGCAGATGCTACCCATTAGTTGAGAAGATTCCTGTACATAGGCTTTTAGCAATAAATCAGTTTAATTGGACCTTCACTCACGGAGCTGATCGTTCACGCCTGACAAGGCCAAAGAGAAGCGAGTTCAGGTTTCTACTCCATTATGGAAGCTGACTTTGAGCAGACATAGTCATAACCAGATTAAGATGGGGAAAAACACCCTTAATTCTTTTGCCTCTACACAGGGTTGAAAACGCAGTAATAAATCAAACAGCTTCTTTCCCTCTCTATTACTATGGCTATGGGATGTAGTCTTTGGTTGTGGGTCACCAGGAAGATGGTAATTTGACTGGTTGGGGATGGATTTAAGGTTTAAAAATGGAGACGTCACTCATTGAACATGCTAGCTTCAACCAGCCAATCAGCCTGGCTAGTTCAAAACAATCACGTACTTCCCAATGGGTAAGAGCTGCCTACCAGCTCACCGAGAACCTTTGTCAACTAAGAAGGAAGACACAATTGCTGGGAAATGGTACAGAGCACCCAGGTTTTCTATCCTGTACAAACAGTGGGGGTCAAAGTAACTGCCAACCAACATATGCTACCACATTGTGATGAATAAGAGTTTCAAGTGTCCTTTTTTGTATTGTTCTGAGTTTCCCCGGACTACTAAAGATTTGATTCTGGGTGCTTTTTGGTCTGCATCCAGTTTGGTTACTTAATAATTTCTTTCAAAATGAGCATTCAGGAGAGCTTTTTAGAAAAAAATAATAATCAAAGAGAGATATAAATACAGTTGTCAGCTGTATTTGCAAAATTCAGTTGCCTTTATTTTCTGGAACCAGACAGCATGTGTTTTTGCAAATCAATGATTCACAGTCACTTTCTGTAAAGCACGGCAATTATTAAGCAAATTCTGACTCATTTTTGGCATTATTGTGTTTTTATTCCCTGCGTACTTCTTACTCAATTTCCTAGATTTTAGCTGTGGCTTCTCTCCCCCCCCTCCTTTTCTGAAAGGTCATTTAAAAGATGGGACATTGGCCTACCGATTATACCTGTAGTATAGGGTGAGTGTTCAGATGAGTAAGAAAGGTGATTGTTTAGCAGCAGAAACTCCAGTTCTGAGAGTTGGTGGAGGAAAAAAGGAAAGCAGTCTCCCAAAAATATTTGATACTGATTCCTCAGATAAATAGATTCCTCCACGATTGAAATCCATCTTATTATGCATGTTTATTTGTTTTCATAAACAAGGAAAACAAGGTAATGAGACGCAAAGGTGCTTTTTTCAGGAGGCAACTAGACCTTATTGTTTTTTTTTCTTTGAAGACATTTTACTTCTCATCCAAGAAGCTTCTTCAGCTCTGACAGGATAGTGGGGGAATGGAAGGATTTATACTCCTTGCAGTTATCCTTTTGGAGAGTTGTTGAAGCACTGTAGTTCTGCAATTTTTTCTCTCTGGAAATCCATTCCTAGTCCCATACCATTCCAAAGGTGTCCATCCCAAATTGTATAGCTAAAAGTCTGTAGAGATTCTCCATCATCCAGGTTGTTTCATGTTTATTTGTTCTTGTAAACAAGGAAAACAAGGTAATGAGACGCAAAGGTGCTTTTTTCAGGAGGCAACTAGACCTTATTGTTTTTTTTTCTTTGAAGACGTTTCTTTTCTCATCCAAGAATTCCTGGATGATTGAGAATCTCCATATACAGTGGGCTGTAAAGCACTGTGAAGTGGTATATAAGTACTACTGCTACATTCTCTCAAGATGCAAGAGAATAATGTCTAGCTATGGATCTTGTAAAACAATTCAACCCCTTTTGGGCTTCTGGTAGGATTCATGGAGAACTAGATCTCCCTGTAGGAGCTTTTGGATGGAGATCAGCAACTGGACAGTAATCCTGTCTCTCCAGATAAAGGAGAGATGATGAGATTGCCCATCTGCACTCTGGATAGCTGCTCTTCATGAGTGCACTACAGGATCTGAGGTTTTCTGTAGTCGGTTCATGAGTTGCATGAAAAAAAAGCAATGATTTTCTTGGTTTCAGCTCTGATGTTCATCGGGATGATTAGGTAATCCTTTTGTTTGGAGTTGTACAATGTTTGCACCACAATGTTTCTGTTGGAGTACAAAGTTTTGGAAAGGAGAAGATGGGAGCGGATTGGAGGAGGAAATATGATATCTGTATGTCTTTTTTTAAAAAAAGAAATCTTTCCTTTCTAAATATTAGAAGCAAATGTTTAGAAATTTAACCAATTGTGTAAAGTGAAGGGTCACGCAGTATGAAGGAGCCGCATTTTGTTTGGTGTACATGGGTGGTTGTATTAAGAAAATTTTAAGGAGGACATTTGGGGGGCCAAAAAAGTACATTGCATTTCAGCCAAGAATCAAGTCTTTGTAGCGAGCCCACTTTGGTCAACCCAAAGCACAATGAACAATGACCCAACCCAGTGTTGATACACTCCCCCTCCTCATTTAACACAAGGAGATTCCATTGTGTCAAGGGAAGTGGGGTGGGGAGTGAAGAGTTGGAGGCCAAACACATGTTTGTTTGTTCTTCTCCTTTCCAACCGGCCTTGCAGAAATGCTGAGGCAGCAGTTGTGCAAAGAGGCTGGACAGGTGGTTGCAACTCAGGAAATTCTTCTCTGAAGAACTTTATTACCTTTGCAGGTTTTTCAACTGACTGCACTTTCTGACAAGAGAAAGAAACATGAAAAGGGTCCAATTTAACCTGGCAGCATCATCGCTATCATAAGGACAAGTGGAAGGAAGAAGCAGGGCCATGTCTTTGTCTAATGTGGAGCAAACTACATGAAGGTCTGGTTCATAAAACCCAAGAGTTGACAAAACTGAGATGGCCACATTGTTGTTTCAAGCTTGGCAGCTTTCAGATGTGAGGACACCAGCTCTCAACAGAGTTGAAGTCTACACCTTGCAGAGCTGCCAAGGTCATCAAAAACTCTGAAGTATAGAGAGGGCAGGATATTATTATCTAACAATGTGAATGTGAATATATACATGAAGCTGGTCTCTAGAAGTCTTCCCATTTTTCTCAGCTCACATACTCATCATGGGTGTCCAACATCACTGAAGACCTCAAGTTGGAGAAAACAGTCTCTCAACAGCCACCGTTGCCTCTTCCTTGCAGGAGTATCTTCCCCATGGGGCTGAGGCAGAAGGAACACGAGAAGGAAAAAGTTGCGTGTGCAACTCAACGAATGTCAAACTGGGCTTCCAGCATTGACTTACCTTGTATGGTTCTCCAAAGAGATTAAAGCCAGAGGCGAAGAGGTCTTCATCTTGCTGGACTTCTTGATTTCTTCGCTCCCATTCCTTCCTCTTAAGTGCATTCCGATCTTGTTCATAGTGACTGCAATTTTATTTTTTAATTTTTTTAAAAAAAGAGAGATAAATAAGCATTTACTTTAAAAAATACAAAAAAAATTTTTTGCTCTTAAAACTGTAAAAAAAAAAAAAAAAAAAACAGTCCGTGAAAGATTGTGAACATTTGAGAAATTTAAAGATAAGAACAGTCTGATTCTAGAAGGCCTTTACACACACACACACAAACACACACACACCACAAATAAGAAAGGAAAAATAATGGCCCAATATTTTTCCAGCTCAAATACCCAGCCTGAAGCCACATTGGCGCAGTGGTTAGAGTTCAGTACTGCAGGCTACTTCTGCTGACTGCCAGCTGCCTGCAATTTGGCAGTTCGAATTTCACCAGGTTCAAGGTTCAGCCTTCCATCCTTCCGAGGTGGGTAAAATGAGGACCCAAATTGTTGAGGGGCAAGAAGCTGACTCTGCAAACCACTTAGAGAGGGTCGTAAAGCACTGTGAAGTGGTTATATAAGTCTAAGTGCTATTGCTGTCCCAGTGTCATTAGAATATTCTCAAATTATTTATTGCAGCCCTTTGGACTATCTGGAGGTTGCGCTGCAGCTCGACTCTTTCCTTGTGTCACTCAACACACTGAGCCAAATCCAACTTGGAGGACTAGAATTTCACTGCCTCGTGCTGTTTATGCTGGCAACATTTCTCAGGTTATCCAAGGCTGAAATGCTCTGCCAAACCTTTTACTCCTACCCTTCCTTCTAAGGAAAGACACTGAGAATCAGGGATAGGGGAGGAAGGGCCACATCCCCATCCAAAACAGACATCTATAAAGGTCCAAGCTGAAACACTGAAACTTTCCAATAATTAAAAGTGACCAATGGAGGAAACAAAGCAGATCCATTTGTGTTGTTTCTGAATAGACACACTATCCCAAAAGATGCAGTTCGGTGGGGAGGAAATTAAGCTTCTGCACTAAGATGCACAGGTATAAGATAGGCAGTCCCTGGCTTAACAATGAAGGGATCTTAGTGTCCTGGTAGACGGCCATTTAAGTGTGAGCCAGTGGTGTGTTACAGCTGCCAAAAAAAATGACAACACAATTCTAGGTTACATTCGCAGAGGGATAGCATCAGAGGTGGATATTCAGCAGGTTCTGACCAGTTCTGGAGAACCGGTAGAAGACATTTTGAGTAGTTCGGAGAACCGGCAAATCCCACCTCTGACCGGAGATTTTACAGTATCATTCCTCTGCCACACCCACCAAGCCACGCCCACAGAACCAGCAGTAAAAATGTTGAATCCCACCATTGGATAGCATCAAAACCATGAGAAATGATAGTATTGATACCAGGGGTGGTATTCTACCGGTTCGGAGCGGTTCGGGCGAACCAGATGTCAAATTTCACATCTGGTTCGACAAACCAGTAGTTGAACTGACCGCTGGCCCTGCCTGCCCTACTCCACCCCTCCACACAGCCCATTTTGGATGTAGGTAAGTACCATGCAGGGTCCACGCAGAGTCTCTGGGAGACCCTCCAGAGCCCAGGGAGGCCGTTTTCGCCCTCTCAACAGCCCAAGAGAAGCTCCCGGATCCTGGGGGAGGTGAAAAATGGCCCTCCCGGAAATTCCAGTAGGCCATGCCCACCATGGTCCACAACCAGGCAGCGAACTGGTTGCTGGGATTTTTGAATTCCACCCTTGACCGGTACCACTCTTTATTGCATTGTTGAGGCCACATTTGAAATACCGTGTCCAGTTTTGGTCACCATGATACAAAACAGATGCTGAAGCCCTAGAATGAGTGCAGAGAGGAGCAACAAAGATGATCAGGGTCTGGAGGCTAAATGATGGCTAATATTACCCCAGGGCAGGAAGCAATGGATGGAAACTTATCAGAGTGACATCCAATCTGGAAATAAGAAGGAATTCCTGACCGTGAGAACAATCAATCAGTTTCCTCCAAAAGTTGTGGTGTGCCATCATCAGTCCAGAAAATATTGGGCAACTATTTATCCAGGATGGTATAAGGATTCTTGCATTGGCATGGGATTGGACTAGATGACCTCTAAGGTCGCTTCGTCCTATGATGCTGTGATTCCAGGATCATAAGGTAAACATTCCCCTGGCACATCCGTGCTAGTCGTTTCCAGCTCTAGGGGGCAGTGCTCATCTCTGTTTCTAAGCTGAAGAACCAGTGCTGTCCAAAGATGTCTGTGGTCATGTGGCCAGCATGACCAAACACCGAAGGAGCACAGAAGGCTGTTATCTTCCCACCAAAGGGGTCCCTATTTTTCTACTTGCATTTTTTACATGCTTTCGAACTGCTAGGTTGGCAAAAGCTTACAGGAGCTCACTCCGTTCCGCGGCGCTAGGGATTTGAACCGCTGAACAACCGACCTTCCTGATCGACAAAATCAGCATCTCAGCCACTGAGCTACCACGTCCCTTCCAGAATCATATATTGTATTAATATGGCTGGTTTAAGGTTGGGGTCATGTCCTGGTTAAATAAAACATGGTTTGAATCCGGTCAAGCACCCTGAACCAACAGAAGGCAATGAAGAAGGTTTATGAAGTCAAGATGATCTCTTTCCTAAGCCATCATATTACAGGAACTGAAGCTGAACGTATCTGTAACAGCAGGACTGGAGGCTGTGTGTAGATGAGACATTTTAATAAGAGAAATTTATTTACCCAGAATGTTTTAACAGTTTGGCTTTATTTTTTATTTTATTTTTAAAAATCCTTTCTACTGCTGTTTCCATGTTTAATTAAATTCCACTACCCTAATGCAGCCTGACATGACTCATTACTAAAACATAATTATATAGTAAACAAGCAATACAGCATTTACTATTTCCTAGTAAGTTTTTTAAAAGGTTGAATAAAAACGAAGGTCCGTAATTGCTCAAATCAATGCGGATAATTATAATCTGCCCTTCCAGGTGACATAGAAATATAGTAAATGTGATACCAATGGTGGTAGCTGTAAACCAGTATTTTTTTTTGGGGGGGGGGGGAATGATTGTGTTGACACGGGTCTGAGTGATTTTTGTCTAGGACACAGAGACTAATGGCTAACTTGATTTCAAACTTGATTTCAAAATTTAATCTTCCCCTTTCTCCCTATCAAACCAGGATTTACATCAGAGGTGGTATTCAGCCGGTTCGGACCAGTTCTGGCAAACCGGTAGCGGAAATTTTGAGTAATTTGGAGAACTGGCTGGCCCTGCCCCATCTATCCTCTCCCTCCCATCGAGTCCCAGCTGATCGGCTGGGAGTCCTTTGGTTGCCGTGCACAGGAGAATGGAGCTGGAAAGCAGGTTAGTGGAGTGGGGAAGGAATGGAGATTTTGCAGTATATCCTTCCCCTGCCATGCCCACCAAGCCAGGCCCCCAGAACTGGTAGTAAATTTTTTTGAATCCCACCACTGGTTGGATCACTCTTTAGCAAGCCTCCAATTCTTGTCCTGCCCTCTGATGCTTTGGAGTACAAGTCAATTCCTTCTTTGTGGTAGCCCCTCAAGTCCTAGAAGGCAGTTAGTATGTCTTCCCGTAACCTTTCTCTTCGTCAGACTAGACACAGCTAGTTCCCTCAATCGTTCATTGTACGACTTACCCTTCCTACCCCTGATCATCTTTGTTGCTCTTCTCTGCACCCTTTCTATGACTTGAGCATTTTTATTTTTAAATGTGCTGACTTGCAAGATGAATAAAGTAGCCTTTAGGTCTTCCTGAGAACCATGGTTCCTGATGTGGCCTACCCAAAGGGTTGACACAAGTGAGAAGAATTTAGGAGCTCAAGAACAACAGTATAAATAACTGTATCAAATGGACCACAGCCTAAGCCAAAGAAAACAAAATTGCAGCCAAGAATAAAATACCTCCAAGGAATGATAAAGCACTTAAACTTTCCTGACTTCCTGATCTCCAACCTTGGGCAATCAGCCAGGCTCTTAAGCACTTTCCGGAAAACCAGCAAAGTTGGGGGCCAATCAAATCTCAAGTGGAAAACCTTTTTTAAATTTCTTTGTGCTCACGCTGAAACCCATATTCATACAGCCTTAGTTACTTAATCATTGTTTGTTACCCCCGTGTTTCTCCAGGAGTTCAGGATGGCTTATATCCAACAACATTCTTGTGAAGTAGGCTGAGCAAAAAGAGAGAGAGAGAGAGAGACCTGGATTCATGGCTGGATTTAATTCACCTTCTAGACACGACCACATGCAGGTAGCAAAAAACAATATATCCTCGTGTCTCTGCTGGGGAGGAATTTAATCTCATTCCAGCCCTTTTTCTGCCCAAAGAAAATAACCATATCTCAACACCCATCTTTTCAGCTCAGCAGGCCAACGTAGGGAAGGATTCACACAGCGAGCTATAATGAGGAATAAGCCAGGCAGCCATTGGGCTTTTGCAGTGTTCAAAGTCACTGGTTTCTCACAGAAGCTGCAATTACTAATTTGAAGTGCTGTCTAATTAAAACCACAGCTATGTATTTAGCCTCTTGTTATGCCCCCTGCCGCTTTCTAATTACAGAGAACAGCACAACTTCTTCGCCAATGCAGACAGGTTTGTATGCCAACCTGGGAGTCCCGTCGAGGGCAGAGGGCACCCCAAAGTCATGCCCTTGAGGGTTCCTGAGAGAGGTACTGTTTCTTTCCAGTGGAGAACATAAAACGGGAGTGTCTATGGAGATTCTCAGTCATCCAGGTCATGGTTGTCCCAAAGATGCTTGTTTTCCAAGATGGTGGGGAATGGAAGGTGGGGAATGGATGGCAGGGAATGGATGTTGGTGGATTCCATTTCCCCATCCGGTCAGAGCTGAAGAAGCTTCTTGGATGAGAAGCAAAATGTCTTCAAAGAAAAACAAGAAAGTCCAGCGGCCTGTTGAAAAGTTCAGTTGCCTCCTGGACCTAGGAAGGTTCAAAAGAACATTGGAGGAACATCTCCAATGTTTGAACCTAGGAAGGTTCAAAAGAACATTGAAGGAACATCTCGTTGACTAAAGTCGATTATGGTGCCAAAGACAAGTCAATTTAAATTAGATACACCAAACTTGGCACCTTCCAGATCGGAGAGGACTTCAGCTTCTAGAATTTAAAACCACTTGGACCAAAGTTGGTTTCGGTTTTGAAATCTCGACTAAATAGTCTGACAGCTAAATATTTTTTTTCAAGGGGAACCTTGCTGTTCTCCAGGAAGTAGGGAGATCATTTGATGTGATGTGACAACATCATCCAATATCAGCCATGAAAATATTGGTTAATCAGATTGGACTTCAACCAACAGCAATCTAAGTTCAATGAAGAATAACCATGAATTATTGCCAAGGAAGGCTGACAAAAAATATAAAAGATGGATTATTATTATTTTAGCACAGAATGGTACATCATTTCTGGTTAGGGAATGTTAGAATGTTTGGTTTTAAGCCTATTTATAGCCTTTGCAGAAGCTACTCTTCAAAAACAAAGATGGACTTGTTTATATTTCCCAAGGGTGAATCAGAGTTTCAGATGGTTTTCCAAAGCACCTGAAATCAGAACAAGAAGCAACAGATGAGAACTGATCAAGAAGAGAACCAATTTAGAACGAAGGAGAAATTTCCTGACAGTGAGAGTTATTATTATTATTACCCTTATTGTCAGAGTACAACATGTGTACAATGAGATTGGCTGAGCCTCCCTTCGTGCACACATGCACACCAAATACAACTCACAGAGAGTAATTAATCAGTGGAATGGCTACCCGCCAGAAGTTGTAGATGCTCCATCACTGGAGGTCTTCAAGACGAGATTGGACAACTATTTGTCTGAAATGGTACAAGGTTTCCTGCCTAAGAAGGGGGTTGGACTAGAAGATCTCAAGGTCCCTTCCAACTGAAGAGGATTGAAAGAATACCAACCCTTCAAAAAAAAAAAATGGAGAACTTCCAATAATGGAATATGCAGAAATGAGTAAATTGATATTAGCAATTAGAGAGCAAGAAGATAAAGAGTATTATAAAATTTGGGATTTATTTTATCAATGGTTAGAAAAGAAAGTAGGGAAATAAGGTATAATACAACATAAATATGATAGAGTAAAGATTGCAATGTAATATGTTACAATGGATTTAGTGAAACAAATAATATTATGAATTGAGGCATTTTTAAAAAAATGAAATTTGCTTGAAAAGGATGATATAGTCTATAAGTAAAATCCAATAAATAGTTAATAATAATATAATATGCATATTTATGTAATATAAATTTTAACAATGCATTTAGAAGGAAAGGATTGTTGATATTGTGCACAAGATTTCACCGATCGACGTGCTGTACAATGGAAAGAAGGTTTTATGTTTTGTGTTTATGTTTCTGTTTATTTCTGTTTGTTGTTAAAAAATAAAAAAAAATATTTAAAAAAAATAAAAAAATGGAGAACTCCTGACTCATTTCTTGTTCACATCTTAGATATATGTCATTGTTATGCTGAATTAAGTAGAATGTGCATTTGGAGTGCCCCTAAGACCCTGAGAAAAATGGTGGGCCTCACACTGACAATTTAGACATCACACCCTATAAAATATGTTCTTCAAGCTACTCTGATTTGTTCCTGTGGTTTCTTTTAAGGACTGTCCTCTCATGGATGTGTAGCACCTCAAAGACCATTACAGGGAATACATGATGTACTCAGAAGAGTCCTGTGAAAAGATATTTTGATACGTTGTCTGCTTTCAAAACAGGACAACCTTCCCCTTGTCTAGTTCAAACAGACCCAGGCGGGTGAAATGAACATACCCTGTTCTGACTAATGTTTTATTCAGCTCAAACAGTAGAAGCACCATAATGACTATTGAAAGTAAATTTGGTCTCTTTAAAGCTAACCTTCAGAACAAAAATAAAATAGAATAATAAAATCTAAGCGAGAAGTGACTTTTTTATATTACATTTAATAGATATCACAGAGCTTGGGGGGGGGGAGGAAACAATATTTCAAATTTCTAGATGGAAAAACCAGATCCTTTGGAGCCAGCTTGATGTGTTTTAAGCCTGGCTGCAAAAGCTTTGGCCACCTCTAGCAAATGAGAGAGAGAGAGAAGGAGGTTTTACAAGGCTTTCTATGCCACCGACTTTAAGAGATGGGACATCTATATCTTTATTAGCCAGCTTATTATTTTAAGAGTGCATTCTGTTACTCATTCATTCAGAGCGACACTGACAATCCAGGATGATTTTATGGGTTTCCTTTGAGCCACCAACATTCCTCTACCAGAAAGATGGACACACAAATAAATATTAAATAGCTTCAGAATTCATCAGAAAGCTTTTTCTCTAAGCATGTCATCCATATAGTTTAGTTTAGTTTAGTGTCGTTGCACCTCGTACAATGAAATCAAACACCATCTTCAATGCATATCATCATGAAAATAAACACAAACACACATCCTTCACACTCCACACATTGAACCAAAAGCCCACAACACTGCAACAACACTGCACTATACAGTAGAATTCAAAGGAGCTACTGCCCTGGGATAGAACCTCTTTTTCAGCCTATTTGTCCTTGTTTTTAATATTCTGTACCGTCTGCCAGATGGTAATAGTTCAAAAAAAGGGGGAGTTCCTAGGATGAGATGGATCTTTGAGAATGTTTTGAACTTTCTTAAGGCAGCGGAAGCTGTAAAGCTCTTCCAAAGAGGGGAGAGGGCAACCCATGATCTTCTGGGCAATGCCGTTAACCCTCTTAACCCTCTGGAGTGCTGTCCTATCTTGCTTTGTGCAACTGGCAAACCATCCACAGGTTCAGTAAGTTAAAATACTCTCTATGCTGCAGCGGTAGAAGCCACCAACAGTTTCTCATTTAGTTGTTGTTTTCTGAGAAGTGTCAGGTAGTATAATCTCTGCTGGGCCCTTTTGACCAGGGCTGCAATGTGGGCACCCCAGGTCAGGTCTTCTTTTAGAGTAACACCCAGAAACTTAAAACTGGCCACTTGCTCCACTCGGTCTCCATTGATAAGCAAGGGCTGGATGTCTGATCTAGGTCTGATTTTATTTTATTTTCCTTAGCTCAGCTTTTCTAAACACCAGTCACAGCAATGACTATCTATACTCACTGCCTAAAAATGGAAAAAGACGTGTGGTTTATGTCCCACAAAACTACCGGTTAGAATTATGCTCTGGGGCATCCCTTATTTTCAAAAGGCCAGAAACTCGCTTCAAAAGAAAACAAACTACAATAAAAACTTGAAAGTTCTCTGCTTAGATCCAAAATGGGTACATCAAGTTCACTTCTTTGGCTGAGACTAAGAGATTTATTATTTTGTAGGCTTTCCAAGAGTTTATTTGTCTCCGACCTGGGCCAGCTTAAGGCATGTCCTTCTTCAGAACGGAGAAACAAAAGATATTTTGGTCTCTAAAATTGATTACAAATCTCTCTTCCAAAGCTAACATGATGCATTAAACCACAATGTTCCACCCTTCCAGATAGTAAAAGTCAGGAAGTATGGCCAGATACTTCAGTTGATGAAGTAGTGGAGTTGATTTGAGAGTTTGTGCCCCAATATATATATCTTAAAACTTTTATGGTGTCTGGAAGTTCTTTTAAAAAATAATAGCTAGTTCCATTCAAGAAAAAGAAACCCATTGTCCATAGTTTAGTACAGCAAAAATATTTTTTTTTATGATGGTTACCCAAATGCATCAAAGAATATTCAAGTTTTGGAGTTGCTTGGGACTCTTAGATAGATAAGGTACCTTTTTAAAAAATCATTTTTATTAAACAATTTTTCTTATATACAATATCATTTCCATTCATTACAACATTTTAGTGACAGTATACATACTTTTACATAAATCTTAACTATCCATACACTTGTCTATGTTGCTTAATCTATTTTTATCCACTATATCTTTTATCATATTATCTTATTGTCTTCTTCTCTGTTCAACTTTATATCTATTATTTAGCCAATCATACAATACATTCCACGTCAAATAATAATCCGTTTCCTCTCTTTCCTTTATCTCTATGGTCAACTTACCATCCCAGGACACTTTAGTAAGACCACACCTAGAGTACTGCATCCAGTTTTGGTCACCACATTATAAAAAAGATGTTGAGACTCTAGAAAAAGTGCAAAGAAGATCAACTAGGATGATGAGGGGACTGGAGACTAAAACATATGATGAACAGTTGCAGGAACTGGGTCTGGCTAGTCTAGGGAAGAGAAGGACCAGGGGAGACAGGAGAGCAGCCTTCCATATTTGGGTGGCTGCCACAGAGGAGGAGGAAGGGATCAAGTTATTCTCCAAAGCACTTGAAGGCCAGACAAGGAATAATGGATGGAAACTGAACAAGGCGAGATTCAACCTGGAAATAAGGAGAAACTTTCTGACAGTGAGAACAATCAACCAGTGGAACAGAAGTTGCCCTCAGAAGTTGCGGGAGCTTCATCACTTGAGAATTTCAAGAAGAGATTGGACTGCCATTTGTCAGAAATGGTGTAGGGTCTCCTGCTTGGTCAGGGGGGTTAGACTAGATGATTTACAAGGTCCCTTCCAACTCTGATTATCTGTTATCTGTTAGTATTTTTCTTATCACATTTTCCTCTGGTGGCATAGAATCATTTTTTCAATTCTGTGCATTAGTTATTCTTGCTGCATTAAATACTCTGTTTTCTCATCATATTTTCCCATTATTGCACCTAATAGAAAAGTCTCCAGTCTTAATTCAATTTGCTGTTTAATTATTTCTTCGATCCATTTTTTTGTCCTTAATAGATTAGGTACCTTCTACTCTGCTCAAAGAGTGTTTAAAAAAATGATGAAAAAGGGAAGTCCAAAATTTAGGGCAATTCAAGTATATCTTAAAACATTATAGGTACAGACAGTCCTCAACTTACAACTAGAATTGAGCTCAAAATTTCTGTTGCTAAGCAAGACATTCAGTGAATTTTGCCCCATTTTATAACCTTTCCTGACACAGTTGTTAAGTGAATCACTGCAGTTGTTAAGTTAGTAACACAGTTGTTAAGGGAAGCTGGCTTCCCCATTAATTTGGCTTAACAGAAGGTTGACATGACCTCCCGGACATTGCAACTGTCATAAATATGAGTCAATAGAATAGAATGGAACAGAACGGAACAGAACAGAATAGGGCAGGGAAGGGCAGGACTGGATAGGACTGGAATGGATTGGAATGGATTGGAATGGAGTGGAATGGAATGGAATGGGATAGGATAGGATAGGATAGGATAGGATAGGATAGGATAGGATAGGATTGGATTGGAATGGGATAGGGTAGGATAGGTTTGGATTGGGTTGGGTTGGGTTGGGTTGGGTTGGATTGGATTAGATTGGATTGGATTGGATTGGAAAGGAATAGGATAGGACAGGACAGGACCGGATTGGATAGGATAGGATTGGAATGGATTGGAATGGACTGGAATGGGATAGGATATGATTGGAAAGGGATAGGTTAGGATAGGGTTGGGTTGGGTTGGGTTGGGTTGGAATGGAATGGGATAGGATAGGATAGGATAGGATAGGATAGGATAGGACAGGACTGGACTGGACAGGATAGGATTGGAATGGAATGGAATGGGATAGGATAGGATAGGATAGGATAGGATAGGATAGGATTGGAATGGGATAGGGTAGGATAGGGTTGGGTTGGGTTGGAATGGAATGGAATGGAATGGAATAGAATAGAATAGAATAGAATAGAATAGAATAGAATAGAATAGAATAGAATAGAATAGAATAGAATTCTTTATTGGCCAAGTGTTATTGGAGACATAAGGAATTTGTCTTCAGTGCATAAGCTCTTTGTGTACCTAAAAATACATTCAACAAGAATTATGAGATGCAACAGTTAGTGATAGTCATAGGATACTAAATAAGCAATCAAATCATATTAAGAAACTAAATAAAACAACATAAAGTATATAAAGCTACAAGCCACAAGGTTATAGTCATAAGTAGAAGGAGATAGGTAATAGGAAGGATGAGAAGTATAATAGTAATAAGTCAACGTGCCTGTATAATTCCCCCAAGCCATCACTGCATGGCTATTGGCTAACATCGAGCGTAGCCTTTTCACAACATCCCTTAGTTATGACTGCTAGTTCTCTAGGTCTGCTTTAAAGAGTGTTGGGTTCTGGTTCCTTGTGTTTTTTTGAAACCCAAACAACACTTTCATTTATAGGACTGTGTTTCTCCATAATAAAAAAATACTGGGGGTCGAGATGGAGATATGGAAAGGTAGAACTCTGCTGCTATTTGCCCAATCTATTCATCTTTTTCAAAGCTGAGAAATGCAGATCCACAGCTCAAATTTCATCTCTCTCTTCCTCCCCACCCCACACCTATACAGACTTCACATTCTCCTTAAGAGTCACAGCAGGGTGTCTATCTAACACAGCCTCTTAATACTCATCCTTTATCTTGGATGTAATTTACCTGGTGCCAAGACTTCCTAATGAATTTCACACATGTGTACTTAAATTTGTTACAGCTTACCAGTTGAGTATGATAAGCAGTAAGTAGAGCGCTGAATTTTGAGCTTTCTCCCAACAGACACATAAAGGGGCTTTGCTATCTGCCAAAGTAGGGAAGGAAGAGGGGAGGGGGAAGGAAGGGATAAAGTTTAAATTGCAAATCCAGCAAACTGCAAAGTAGGGAGGAGATAGGGTTGGGGTTTGGAGGAAGTCAACACATACACACACATGATGGATTGGTGGTGGCCAAAGAAGCTGTCTTTCTTGACTTCTTTGCTGGTGTTATTATTATATTATTCTTCCCTTTGATTGATGTGACACATACAATAATCCAGGGATCTGAATAGTTAGGTCAAATAAACTGCCTTGTTTTAAGAATGCAGTGTCAGGTACAAAGCATCAAGACCATACATGAAGTGGCAGTTCAAAGCTTTAATGCTCGAGCCAAAAATGGAGTCAACTACAAGTTTTCAACATGAAATCAGCACCAAATAAGGATTGATGGAATTCAAGAGAGGTTGGGCTTAGACGTTTATGGCAAGGCAATGACTCTAGACTGATGACACCCTTTACTCTGCCCTCCAGCTCTGCCTCCTCTTCTCCTACATCTAATGAAGATTGAATGCTGGGATGGTGTTGTGGTTAGCCAGCAGAAGGTGCAGATGGCTGAGGAGAGCAAGGATTCTGATGAAGGCCCAGGACCATCAGGGAGTGGACTGCTGCCTTCAGAGATTGTGGGGGCTGGCAGCAGTGATGAGGAGGTTCCCGAGGAGCCTGTGCCAAGTGTATGTGTACGAAGGATTGCTCAGAGGAAAGAACAATTACAACAGCACAGGCGACTCGGGAGTAAGGCTGCAAGGTAATGGCCCCTCCCTCAAGAGGATAAAAGCCAGGTTTGAAAAAGCGTTCTTTGCAGAAAGCAAAGAAGCTCTGAAGATCAACTGGTGGACATCTTAGTTTGTGTTTGGAGAATCTTGTAAATTAGTTCTTATCTCTGGGATTTTGGCAGCCTTGACAAACAACTTGGCAAGGCTCTTTCTTGTCAGAGCTAATCATTGGAAAGCAGCCATTGATCTGTAAAGGAACAGAATTGTGATTAAACCTTAAAAGGTGGGGACTGCTGCCTTTGTCTGTGTTTGCTCTCTGGGAACCCAGTTGGGTCAGAACAGATGGCCACCAAGTCAGAGGCTTTCAAAAAGAATGAGAGAAATTTGCAGACTATGGAGCAATTCCTGGTTAGCTGCCTTACTGGATGCTTGCTAGTTTGTTCATCTTAAGTTCTACTGTATTTAAATGCATGTTGTTGGAAAGTGACAACCAAAGAGGTGATTAATTATCCTATCCACACAAGGCCGTTGCCTGTGAGAACATTAGAAAAGCAACGGTTCACATCTCTCTTTATGTTTCTATGTTCTTTCCTGAGCAGTTTTGAAAATATAAAACTAACCGAAAGGAAGAGAGCAGAGTTTTGCCATCAAACTGGGGCTGTCAGCAGGCTCTTTCCCATGGCACATTAATGTTCACTATGACGCTATTAGTTTTTATTTTCTTAAATAAAACCTTATGCATTCATGTTTAACTATCATATGTTTAATGGGACTATTCTGATTACAGAGTGATTGGGCTGTGATTTACGCCACCATTACCTGTGTTGTGGGAAATTTCTGCCTTCCAGATCTGACATCCAGGCAGCAAAACGCCATAAAACATCTTACTTCCTAACAATTCCTGATAACTCAGAGCAATAACTAATCATTTTGAGAAACAATATACTGGGAAACAGTAAGCAAGCCAATTTCTATAATTAGGACCACTGTTGGATACTTTTTCTTCTCTATCAATAGGACTATTGTCGAGCAGGTTCAAATATGCCCTTTGCTACAGAAACTCTGCCAAGGTTTGCCCAGTTTGAGGTCTCAAAGAGACACTTATTAGAAATCTCAACAATTTAAGTCCCACTTGGGTTGAAAATTGAAATCTACATCAGCTTGACTGTTTATTAACTATATTTATAGACTATCCTTCAGTCATGAATGCTCCCCAAGTGGTTTTGCCACGATGCAAATGAAAATAACTCACAAATAAAATGGAATAGTAAATTTAAAAATAAAATAAAGTTTAAAAAATGAAATGAAATAAAATAAAATAGGCAAATGCCCCTCCCCCCGCAGTCAAAGAAAAAAATTGGAATAATGAGGCCCATACTGTATATCTTCCTATATTATGACTTAGTTAATGATAGTTTACTGCCAGGCCACAAATGCCTTGATTCACAAAACCTATGAAAACATAGCACGCAGTTTCAAATCCCAGAGAATTGCTGGGAGACAGGCAGTATACAAATTTAAATAATGATAATCATAACAACAATGCAACATTTGGAAATTGGTACCACAAAGGGCTGAGTTACATGTGCTCCTTCCACACCCCAAGAAGTTTCATCATGGTAATGTGTAAATACAAAACCTTTCTCAAAGTTGGTCTTTTCAACCTAGGGAAATTGAAGCAGAGAGGATTTCAATTCCCATCATTTCCTAGTCGGCTATGTTTACCAAATTAATTCAACTGACAAGAAAATGACAGATTTGAGCCAAAGAACTGGTTCCTCTAATTTTACTATATTGCAGAGAATTTACTGTTTTTAGCCATTTGAAAACTCCCTGAAAAATCTCACCTGAATTAAGACGATTCTAATATATTATATGGCAGCTTTGGAGAAAAATAAGATCAAAAGAGTATAACACCATGGGGTGGTCACAATTCTTAACAATTATGTGAACATTTGACTGTGTTTGGATAAAAAGGGAAGGTTGACCTTGGCTTTAGAACTTCACATGACTAATGGGTAGCCAGCTTCCCAGATCTTCATTAGTCAATGCAGATAATAATGGGTTGGGTTTCTAAAGGTTATCTGAAGTTAACTCATTGTAGTTGGATTATTTTATGATGTGGTTGTTTAAAAATTTGGACAATCTTCAGATAACTCCATCTGGATGATTGAGAACCTACATTGACATATTGGGTTAGGTGATTAACAGAAATGATTGAGGAGCAGAATATATATATATATATATATATATATATATATATATATATATATATATGTATGTATGTATGTATGTATGTATGTATGTATGTATGTATATGTATATGTATATGTATATGTATATGTATATGTATATGTATATGTATATGTATATGTATATATGTATATATGTATATATGTATATATATCAGAAATGATTGAGGAGCAGACTTCACACACACACACACACACATATATATACGTGTGTGTGTGTGTGTGTGTGTGTATGTATGTATGTATGTATGTATATATGAGAATCCTAAGACCATATCGATCTCCTTGACTTCTCTACCAGGAATTTAACTTAATATCCAGTGCAGTCGGGTTTGTTTTGTTTTGTTTTTTCATCCAAAGCAAGTACATTCAGTGACTCTAAGTGACTCAACTGCTGTTACCACAATTTGCATTTCATTAGCTTCCACCCTTGCTGAGTCACGTTTTTTCCCTCCATCATTTCTCTATTTTAATGATTTCAATGTTTTAATTCATGATTTCTGCTCAGGTCAAGTCAGGAGGTCAAGTTCTCCAGTGACAAAACAGATGCAGAAGGCATTAGGAGGAAAACCTCAAGAAGGAAACAGAACTTGCCAAATTAACCTATAAGGGAAGGAAAACCGAAAGATGCTTTACGGAATATTTTTTCTCCTCTCTTTTCATTCTTCCCAGGAACATATTAACAAGGAAGACTTGAAGTCAGAAGCCTAAGTAGAAAATAGAAGAATCACTGTCTCGAAAGGATACTTCCAGTTATTAAAAGTAAGGTTTGAAGATCAATGACATAATTGACATCAGGCAATCATCTCAATGTGTTACGAGTGCGGAAGTGTTTCTTACCACCATATTGTATGGGCTTTTGAGTTACTGATAGCCAAATATGGCTCTGCTGGGGACTAGTACAGGGTGATTCAAGAAGATGGATGGATGGAAGGAAAGGAGGGAGGGAGAGAAGGAAGGAAGAATGAAGAAAGAGGAGGGAGAGACAGAGGAAGGAAGGAAAAGAGAGTAGGAAGGAAGGAAGGAAGGAAAGTAGCAAGCAAGGAAGGAAAGAAATGATAGAAGGAAGGAAATGAAAGAAGGGAAAAAGGAGGGAGGGAAGGAGGAAGGAAGGAAGGAAGGAAGGAAGGAAGGAAAAGAGGGGAGAGAGAGAAGTTGATTTAATTTTTACAGAGGATAGTTCCAGCCATTTATTTATCATCCATACCAATTTTAAAGTCTTGGAAGACTTTCATTTTAACCAGGCTGAATGCTGTACCCTCTGTGATCCTTGGATGTTTTGAATTTACTCCTATGTATTTTTGGCTTTGTCCACATGGTGATGGTTCAACAGAAATTCTAGGCCATCTGCTATTATACTGTTCCCTATATAAGCACGTTAGACTGACCCATATATATCCTGAAATATTAATCCATTTCCAGGTAAGGACTGTGATTTCTATCCAATGTTACAACACTCAGACAAGCATTCAAAAATAACCTCTCAAGTCATCACTCCCTACCCTTGCTTAGGATAGGAACTTCTCCTCATATTTTAATTTGGGTTTATTTTAGGCAGTATATCCATAATTATTGTTAGAGGGTGGTGCGGCGGCCTAGAGGTGGAGTTCTCACCTGACGATCAGGAGGCTGTGAGTTCAATCCTAGGTAGAGGCAGATATTTCTCTCTCTGGGCACGTTGAGAATCTATCTGCTGAAATGGTAGCAAGAATAGGCCTAGTACAGGGATGGAAAAAAAGAAAAGATACCCTCTGAAGAAGACCTGATACAAAAAATAATGGACTGTGCGGAAATGGATAAATTCACAGCGGCTCAAAAAGGCAAAGATGCTTCGGACTGTTACACGATTTGGGATAGGTGGTATAAATGGGTAGAAGATAGAAATAGGAATTGATGTTTAGGTATAAAAGGAGATGTATGCATTAATAATGACACAAATGCTGTTAAGGTAAATAGAGATTTGTAATTTTGTGTTTTTTAAAAAAAATAAAATAAATTTAATTTAAAAAAAGAGAATATATCTGCTGAATATAACTCCTCATTGGTGACGGGAAGGGCATCTGGCCAGTAAACACTCAACTCCATTCAGTTGCCCAGACTCCACCCCGCAAGGGATTAGGTGGTCATTAAATGAGGATGAGGATGATTCATAATTATTGTTAGACTCGATTATTAATTTTCTTCTCTGTAATGCTTATTTTTAATCAATATTTTCTTTGTATCTAACCTTAGGGCTGAAAGGGAACTGAACTGAATTGACCCCAGAGGCTGGTTATCAGTTAAGGTTAGCTCAATTGTACTGCAGGGGGAATATCGGTAACCTCCTAACACATCTTGTACTCTGTTTTGTGTTGCTGCTAAAAATGTGTATTATGCAGCTCACGGTTTTATCATCTTAGAATGACGCTTAATGCCGTCTAATACAAAACAAGACTTTAAACCCCAAATCATAATTTAGTGGAACAACCCCTTATCTCTCTCTCTCTCCCTCTCTCTCGAGATATCGAATCTTGAGTAGCAACTACTACTTGTTATTGTGTCTTTAGGAATTGACATCTTGCACAAATGTGCTGATTTCCTCTTCAAGGCCTGGGCAATTGGCATTTTATTCCGAGGAACACTTAAGTCAACAATAGCTCTTATCAGGATGAGATATTCTTGAAATTGCTGATGTGAATTTCATTCCGTCTCCCCTCCTTCCCACCAATGCCCCATTTTTGCACATCAACTGCAAGCAGGGTTCCTTTTAAAATATAAATCACAAAATCCCACAACCCAACAATATGGAAATACAAATGAGACAGCTTCATTCATCTGCCTTCGCTTATCAAAAAGATTGAAGAAACAAGTCAAAACAAATATTTGTAATGCCATCAGAAAGGACGTGAACAAAGACTGTGCAAATGAAATCAGCATTAAGGATGCCTTGGATTCTGTTCTTCTGACACATTGAAAGCTAGTTCTATCGCAGCCTGGGTATCTGGAGTCTGTGATTTTGAAGGACCACTTGGGGGTGGATTTCAAATGCTAAGCTTTAGAAAGGAAAGGAATTGGTGTCAACCATGCTTTAAATTCTGCCAGTTGTATTTGGCATTCCCAACAAGAGCCTTCTTAACGGTGGGGTCCTTGGTGCTGTCTGAGCTTGGTTGTTTTCTTGCAGATATTTCATTACTCAACTAGGTTACATGAATGATATTACCTAGTTGGGTCACGGAATGTCTGCAAGAAAACAACCAAACTCAGAGAGCACCAAGGACCCCATAGTCGTCCAGTTGTTGTTTCTTCTTCTTCTTCTTCTTCTTCTTCTTCTTCTTCTTCTTCTTCTTCTTCTTCTTCTTCTTCTTCTTCTTCTTCTTCTTCTTCTTCTTCTTCTTCTTCTTCTTCCTCTTCTTCTTCTTCTTCTTCTTCTTCTTCTTCTTCTTCTTCTTCTTCTTCTTCTTCTTCTTCTTCTTCCTCCCCTTCTCCTTCTCCTTCTTCCGCATCCTCCTCCTCCTCCCCAGAAACCCTACTTCCTTCTAGCACTGATAATGTCACCTACCTGGGTCATAAAATGCCTGCAAGAAAACAACCAAGCTCAGAGAGCACCAAGGACCTCATAGTCCTCCTCCTTTTCCTCCATCCTCTCTCCTTCCCCCTCCTCCACTAACCCCAGCTCCCTTTTGATTATATTCCCTAGTTGGGTAATGAAACATCTGCAAGAACACAATCAAGTTCAGAGAGCACCAAGGATCCCACCATCCTAATTTTCTCCTCCTCCTCCTTTTCTTCCTCCCATACTTCTTCTCCTCTCAGCTCCCTATTTGAGTCATGAAACATAGGCAAGGAAGCAACCAAGCTCAGAGAGCACCAAGTTCAACCTTAAGCTACAAAGATTCTTTTCTAATGGCCTTTGGATTATCCAAAGCACCCAGACACAAAGAAGATTTATACCCTCAGGGTCTTAATTGCATCTATATTAGTTCTTCGTGGCTCTATTGTGGTGTCAACCCTTCAAGGTAGTCCACATAAGAAGGCCAAACCATGAGTACCAACGCTACCTTGCAAAGTTATCATAAAAGAATCTGGCCAGCCTGGAGACACTTCTCCCCTCCTTTACTTTTACTTTCTTGAAAAGTAGGCTGAGATGCTTCCACACTCCTTTTCCTTCTGTGGACTGACGGTTGTCCTTTTGCTGCCGATGGTTGTCTAGGGCTGCAGCCCTTCCTTCTGTCTCCCAGGATCATCTCCCCAGTGACTATATCCTGTGGTTTAAATCAATCAAGGTATCAGCAACTGGATTATTCAGAAATGGGATGAACGAGGAGTGGCTAACAGAATGATCATTCCACTCTAGAAGGAGGAATGGTGACCCGATGTGTAGCAATGGACCATTGATATATGTTGGCTCTCAAATCCAAATTAGAGCTGCAGGGTTTCCTCAACAAAAAAGGACAAGGAAAACTTTGCGGAATATTAGAATTATTCAGTTTATAAATAATTTTTTCCAAGCCCTTTTCTCTGCACCACCACATTTCCCAGTTTTTATTATGATTAGGATGATTTAGTGTTAAAATAATACCCTTGTATTAACTTTATGTATTTATTCCTCCCGTTTTTTTAATTAGTATGTATTAGCAGCTATCTATTTATCTATGTACCACATTTGACTTCCAAAGCTCCTGGAGATTTGCCTGCTTTAAAAAGGGGACACTAGAATCATAAATATTAAGGTGAGAGGCAGGGAAATAATTACATACCTCTGGTCTTGTTTGGCTGTAACATTTCAACTGTTGAATTCTTTTGTTCGTTTGTTTGTTTGTTTCTTTTCCTGTAGCTAATTTTACACTGTTTGGCTTGCAAATGCTAATTATTGCCTAAGCTTTGAAATGTGTGGGTGAACATGCAAGGAAAAAGCACAAGGGCATCAATAAATTTCAAATACTATAAAATCAGATAAATGAAGCTTTTGCAGGAGCTGTCCATGAGCCTATCCAAATAATACATTCCTGGATGTGGCTAGATAAGTAGTGGCTGTTGTATCAAGCTAGAGAGAAAACTTTAGCCCTTCAGCCATAAAGAATGCTATGTAATAATTTGGACCAGATTATGACTTTCATTTTGGAGCATCAAGTTATTATGTATGCAGGTGGAGAGGGAGGGAGGAAAGAAGGAAGGAAGAGAAGAAGGAAAGAAGAGAAAGAGGGAAGGAAGGGAAAGAAAGATGAAAAGATGAAGGAAGGGAGGGAGGGAGGGAGGGAGGGAGGGAGGGAGGAAGGAAGGAAGGAAGGAAGGAAGGAAGGAAGGAAGGAAGGAAGGAAGGAAGGAAGGAAGGAAAAAAGAAAGGGAATAAGAGAGAGAAAGCTGAAGGGAGGAAGGAAAGAAAGAAGAGAGGGAGGGAAGGAAGGAAGAGAAATATGAAGGAAGAAAGGAAAAAAGAAAGGAAGGAAAAAAGAAGAGAGAGAAAGATAAAGGGGGAAAGGAAAGAAGGAAGGAAGGAAGGAAGGAGAGGGAAGGGAGGGAGGAAAGAAAGAAGGATGGAAGGAAGGGAGGGAAGGAAGGGAGGGAAAGACAAAGGAAGGAAGGAAGAGAAAGAAAAGAAGAAAGAAAGAAAGAAAGAAAGAAAGAAAGAAAGAAAGAAAGAAAGAAAGAAAGAAAGAGGAAGACGAAGGGAGGAAGGAAAGAAGGAAGGAAGAGAGGGAAGGAAGGGAGAGAAAGATGAAGGAAGACAGGAAAGAAGGAAGAAAGAAAGGAAGGAAGAAGTGAGAGAAAGATGAATGGAGGGAGGAAGGAAGATGGAGAAGAGGGAGGAAGGAAGGAAGGAAGGAAGAAAGAGGGGAGGGAGGGAGGAAGGAAAGAAAGAAAAACAGAATTCAAGGACTTGAAGGAATTTCTTAGAGAAAAAGACTAATTACACTAAGTAGCAGACATGAATTCTTATTCTCAAATTATCAGAAGATAGTTTCCTATTTTGGGTTAGGGGAAAAAAAAGAAAGAATAAACGATGCTTTGGTCAATGTGTCTCCACAAGCCTTATAGACAAATGATGGAATGAACTAAAACCAAGCGCTGTACTAGCCTTATAAAAAGTCACAATCCCAGGTAGGAGTGCCTTACAAAATATGGTTGGATAATCCAAGCTGGAGATGATTTTTATGGGCAGAGCATGGGTTCAACAGCTGGAACATGGCTCCTCCTATCCCGTTGCCCCATGGACTTTAATATTCTTGGAACATCGCAATGGATTTGCAGCTACAAATATTTTCTAACTCTCCCTCTGTATGTGAAAGAGACAAATACATGGACGGATATCTTAATTTGCACATTTTATGTACCCAGGAATAATGGTCTTAAATAGGTTGAAGAGAATGCCATATTTATCTCTCCAGCATAATGACTCAGAAATGGAGAAGCCAAAGATTGAGTCACGAATGGAATATATATTGCTTCTTTTCAATATATTATGTATTCTGTTCTTACTAAAGCCCCCGAAGGCACAACTTGGGAAAAAAAAAAAGAGGGAAAACCAAAATGTTTCATTCCTGCTCAGCATAAGTCATCTCCTCCCTACCTTTTACTTCCACTTTCGTATATGTATATGTATATGTATATGTGTATGTGTGTGTGTGTGTGTGTGTGTGTGTATGTATGTAAACTATAAGCTCCTGGGAGAACCTTGGATCCTGCTCCTGAGATAATGTTCCCAATGCAGATTTTGGAACAACACAAGAGATTTTGGGACAAAAGACAAGATTCTATTCCCTGGATCTAAACTTCCTTTTAATGGGGAAGAAAAGGAAAAAAAAAAAAAGAGGGGGGGGGACAAGGGGGAAGAAAGAGAAGTTAATGGATTGGGTCAAGAGAACAAAACAAAATCAGCAGCCTATATTTTTCTTTCCATCCAACCGAGAGACCACGCTTCATGAAGTGAGCTGGGTTGGGCTATTCCCCAAGCAAGTGTTTGTTACTGACAGTCCATTGTGCAAAGTTATGGCTTGTAGATCTGCATTGCCCACGGCAAGTTATAAGAGAGCCTCCAGCATCTATATAATTTAAAATTCAGCTCCGCTCCATCAGGTAGCCTTCAGCCAAAAAGCCATCAGGTTTGTTTATTGATTTTTCCAGACACCGACCCTCATACCTCTTCGAGCACAATGAAACAATAAGAACAACCTTTTCCCCATCCAACCTGGCATTCCAGTGCATGCATTTTTGGATCCTGGACTCCATAAACCAAAAAAAATAAAATAAAATAAAATCTCGAATCTATTCCTAATCGAAGTGCTTCTTTCAAGAGATTGGGAGAAAAGAGAGAATTGGGGAAACTGACACCTGTTTCTGCATTTTGGGATGTGTAGTCCATGCATACCTTAAAATACATCAGCTGGGTCTGTCAGACTACCCAAGATGAAAGGAAGATGATGTTAAACAACGGTGAAGACCTTGTTGTATAAACAGGCACAGAATCAAGATCACGTGAGAAGTATCAGTGCCGCTTTATAAAACCCTAGTAAGGACCCTTGGAATACCACAACTGATTTTGGTCACCATACTACACAAAAGAGGTTGAGACTTTGGATGAAGTTCAGAGAAGAGCAACTAAGATGATCAAAGGCCTGGAGACTAACTAAACCACATGAAGAACCAGAGGTGGTATATTCAGCAGGTTCTGACCAATTCTGGAGAACCGGGAGCAGAAATTTTGAGTCATTCAGAGAACCAGCCAATCCCACCTCTGACTGGCCCTGCCAACCCCATCTATTCTCCGCCTCCCGAGTCCCAGCTGATTGGCTGGGTCTCCTTTGTTTGCCCTGCACAGGAGAATGGAGCTGGAAAGCAGGTTAGTGGGGTGGGGAGAGAATGGGATTTTGCAGTATCCTTCCCCTGCCACGCCCATCAAGCCATGCCCACAGAACTGGTAATAATAATGATTGAATCCCACCACTGATGAAGAACAGCTGCAGGATTTGGGTTTGGCTAGTCTAAAGAAAAGAAGAATTAGAGGCGACATGAGAGCAGCCTTCCAATATTTGAGGGGCTGCCCCAAAGAAGAGGCAGTCAAGCTCTTCTCCAAAGCACCTGAAGGCCAGGAAAGAAAGGATGGATGGAAGGATGGAAACTCATCAAGGAGAGAAGCAACCTAGAACTAAGGAGAATTTTCCTGACAGTGAGAACAATCAATCAGTGGAACTCCTTGCCTCCAGAAGTTGTGAATGCTCCAACATTGGAAGTTTTTAAGAAGAGATTGGATAATCATTTGTCTGAAGTGGTCTAGGGTTTCCTACCGAGGCAGGGGGTTGGAGAAGAAGACCTCCAAGGTCCCTTCCAACTCTGCTATACTATGCTATGCTATGTTATGCTATGCTACGCTACGCTACGCCACGCCACGCCACTCTACATTCTATTCTATTCTATTCTATTCTATTCTATTCTATTCTATTCTATTCTATTCTATTCTATTCTGCTCCGCTCCACTCAACTCCACTCCACTCTATTCTAAAATAGAATACCTTCTATTCAAGATGTACCTTCAACAGCCCATCCATTGCCTCCAGTATAATTTAATTTTTACATCTACTCATGGGTTAGTGGGTGAATTAAAAATATATTAAATCAATAGGCTACTTCCAGATGGTTCTTTACAGTAGCACAGTACGCTAAAAGCTGTCCTTATTAAGCATCTACAGGAATCGAGTGGTACCATTTCTGCTTGGTCTGCAGATGGATGGTTTAGTTCTTAGCATCCCTCTTTAGCAGGATCAGGAAAGGCCTTGAGGAGAAAAAGAGAAATCTTGGAAAGCTTTAGGACAGAAAGCAGAGAATATTGCAATGGCAGGGAAAACTCTTAAGCCAACAGCAGAAAACGGTCTTACGTTTCCAAGCCAATTTAAGTCGAATTGCCTATGTTTTCAGGCAGAATGCTTTCGAGTTCAGCCACCTGATAAAACTTTTATAAAATGTATGATTGCCATGAGCTTCCCAGCTTTAAATATCCTTGTGCCATGTATAATGCATACCAGCCTTGCAAGGGTCATATAAAGAGCATTGCTTTAAAGTAGCTTCACAAAACCACAGCACCTCAAAAGAAGTCTCTTCACAAGGCAAAATGGGTCTTGGGCAGGCAAATCACACGTGTTGCTAAAGCAAAACAAGATTGCTTTGATTTGGGCCCTCCTGATGCATCTGGCAAGATTCTGCAACCCAGCTAACTGGGATTTATTTGGCGTCACCCAAACTTTACTGTGGATGCATAGTTTTATTTTTTTTTAAATGGGAACAAATTTCTTCACATCGATCCATCAAGAATCAGAGCTGTCCAAAATATCAAACAAGATCTGCCAAGTAATTTTAACAGGCTGAAGGCACTCAAACTATATAGGAGTTAGGCTCGTTCTCCTGCTCCTATAGCCAAAATATTGCTTTAGATCAGTATCACCTGAATGCAACAATTTTAAATATTTAAAAATAGAAAAGGTGTTTTACTGAATTCTAATATAGAGGGAAGGAGGGAGGGAGGAATTAAAAGGGAGAGAGATGAAAGAGAGAAGGAGAGGAAGAAAGGGGAGGGAGGGACGAAGGAAGGAGGGAAGGAAAAGGGGGAGAGACGAAAGAGAAGGGAAGAAGGAGAGAGGGAAGAAGGAAGGAAGGGAAAGGGAAAGAGAGAAGAAGAGAGGGAAGAAGGAATGAAAAGGAAGAGAAAGGAAAGAGAAGGAAAGGAAGAAAGGGGAGGGAGGGACAAAGGAAGGAGGGAAGGAAAAGGGGGAGAGACGAAAGAGAAGGGAAGAAGGAGAGAGGGAAGAAGGAAGGAAGGGAAAGAGAAAGAGAGAAGAAGAGAGAGGGAGGGAGGAATGAAAAGGAAGAGAAAGGAAAGAGAAGGAAAGGAAGAAAGGGGAGGGAGGGACAAAGGAAGGAGGGAAGAAAAAGGGAGAGAGAGGAAAGAGAAGGAAAGAAAGGAGAGAGGGAAGAAGGAAGGAAGGAGGAAGAGGGAGGGAAGTAGAAGTAAATCAATACATTTTTCCAATGTTGTACTTTTTTGGTACTCAAAGTAACAACTCCGTTTATACCATTCTTTCATCCTCAGTTCAAGTTCCTCCTGTTCCCATGAATTTGGCACGTACAGTCTGAAAGGTTCATCACGACCGAAATGTGCCGTAAGCCGTACCTTCTTTGCCATCCATTTTGCATTTGTTCCTCTACCAGCTAATCTGCCCCCCATCTTTTCTCAACGGTAGAGCAGACCGGATGCTGGAGACACAACCTATCTCTCCCTGTAGTCTTCATAGCTCCTCTCTGCTCTCCTCCGAATCCCCCTAAAGTCACATGTCTTCTCCTGGCCTGCTCAACAGTCAATCTTGATATGTATTTACACTCTAAAATTATCCCATCTCTCAGTTGCCATGGTGATGTATAAAGTAGAACAATGCTTAAGAGCTGGGGTGGATACAATGTCCAGCCAGCACTGAGCTTCACAACATCAGCAATTGTCTTCCCTGGCAGATGCAACCACAGCTTCCGAGCTGTTCCAAGACATTTTTGGCTGCTTCCTCGGTGGAGGACAGAATAGTTGAACTATGTACTTTTTTCCTCCTTGAGCTCATAAAAGATTCTGTTGCTTCTGCTAGGGTCAAAAGCACAACTATGTCTGTGATCTAAGGTTCCCCTGACCAGTTAGTTTCTAAAAATTGAAGGGGGAAAGAATTCTCGCTTTCTAGAAGAAAGTTGACCGTGTAGTTCTGCAAATGATGAGGCCACCTCTGAGATCTCAACCAATGGAGAGCTTCCTAGGTCTTATCACAAAGCCCAGAAAACCATTTTCCATCAATGTATTGTGTCAATATAAGGCTATTGAACAGAGATAGGGGAACTATAACTCATTGAATGCTACAGAGCTACAGTTTCCAGTAGACCTAGCTAATGTAGCCAGGAGTGAGGGGTACTGGGAATTGTAGTTCAGCAGAACCAAGGGTTCTCGTCCCCTCAATTTAAGTCAATTCAAAATTGATTCTTATTAAGTACTAGCTGGGTACCAGTGCTTCACTACGAAACGATGTGATCGGGCTTAGTTTTGGAGGAGGAAAATAAGGAGAAAAAAATTCTGCCTCTGGCTACCAGCATCCATGAGTATTCATCTAGCTAGCATCCTGTCAGTATGTCAGAGAGGTGAGGTCTTTTTGGAAACTGAAAAAGTATTTGCTGTAAGAGCAAGAAGGAGACAGCAAGGAGCCTGGGCGTGGCTTAGCTCAACTGTTCTGCACTAAAGCTGCTTGATGCTCTGAAACTGAAACTCCTCTCCTCTCCTGGTGTTTTTTATTTGGAACAGATTTCTTTTCAGGTGGGGAGGGAGAGTAGAACACCTGAGCATCAGAGTATGTTGATAATAATAATAATAATAATAATAATAATAATAATAATAATAATAATAATAATAATAATAATAATAATATAGGAAACACATGCCAAATTTCAAAGTTTGTAGGCTTTACAGTTCTGGAGATTTTGTGATGACCTGGACCTCTGGATCCAAGTGCGAATGCCAAGATTCCAAACTGATGACAAGTTTAACCCCACCTTCCAACTCAGCCTGCATATCACCTGTATACATTCTTCAAAACCCTATTGTGATTTTGCTTGTTAGCTGCTGTTGGGTGGACACGGCCCTTATAGTTGTAAATCATTGCAACCGAATGCAAGAAAGAAGATGATGAATAAAGATTGTTGCATTATTTCAGTTCTCTGGTCAGCCACCCTGCAGTGGGCAGCTGACCGTCTTCTGACCAGTTGAGTTGCTCAGTTATCAACTTGTTCTTTGGATAGTTTGCCCACAAATGTTTTTTCCCTGAGTCAGCAAAGGGCACCATATGAAACAACTGGTGAATTAAGATGATAGCAAATGATTAGTATATTGAAGAGACTGGCTGTTTTAATTAACGTCTCATCTTTAAATGCAAAAAAGGAAGGATGACAGCATAAATGCCAAATCCTTTCAAGCACTTTTGGAATGCATTTTTAGAAGTTATTGGGTTTTTAACATCTCCCTTGCTTTTGGTTACAAAGTCCTTTTAGCTCCGCTACTTATGGGTAATTTAGCTAATAACTGATGCTTCTTGTGGTACCCATATCTACATGACAGATTTAACACAGTTCTTTGCATCAGATAACTTTGGGGGAATTCTTCTTCATTACATGGATGGACAATTGGTGGAAAACATCTGGGATAAATTTTGGGAACTGCTTTCATTCAGGCATTCTCTTTGTGAGATGAATCATTGCAGTTGCTGACTTAGTCAACCAATTGTTGAGTTGCTCTGGTTTCCCTATTGGTTTTGGTTGTCAGAGGATTGCAAAAAGGGGGACCCACGAGTTATGCTCAGATGCCACTGTGTGAGATCCGTTTTGCGAAGCTTCTTCACCGGTAACCTTGAACTGCAAAGCAAGACATAAAAAAACTTTGCCAGACCAATTCTCGAATACAGCTCATCTGCCTGGAATCCACACTGAAAATGGACATTAATGCAACTGAACGAGTCCAGAAGTATTTCACGAGAAGAGTACTCAACTCCTCTGCTCGCAATAGAATATCTTATGCTACCAGGCTCAAAATTTTGGAACTGGACAACTTAGAACTACACCACCTACAGTCTGATCTATGTTTAGTACACAAAATTGCTGCTACAGTGTCCTACCTGTCAATGACTACTTCAGCTTCAACCATAATAACACATGGGCAAACCATAGATACAAACTCAAAGTAAACCAATTGCAGAAAATACGACTTCAGCAACAGAGTGGGCAATGTCTGGAACTCATTCCCTGACTCTGTTGTTACATCCTCAAACCCCCAAAAACTTGAACCTTAAACTGTCTACCATGGACCTCACTCCATTCCTAAGAGGTCTGTAAGAGGTCGTGCATAAACGCACCAGCATGCCTACCATCCCTGTCCTACTGGTCCCATTTATTCGCACTCATTTATTATGTATATACTTAAACCAGTTTATACTTATATGTTTATATGTTATATTCATACTAGTTTTCTCATACATGCTTGACAAACTAACTAACCAAATAAAAGTAAATAAATAAATACAGGAACCGTGAGAGCAGCAGGCCGCCCAAAAGCTGGAAGGCAGGAGGACCATGAAAACAACAACTGCACAACATGCAAATCAGTTAAAAGCTGGGAGGTTTTGTTCTGAGGAACCTACTGGCCAACAAGCTAACCACATCCTCTCTTCCTTAGAAAAGGTCAGGGGCTTCATCACCAAAAGCCTTAATGATGGTTGATGAGAAGAACCGGGATTGAAATTAGCCCTGGTAAGAGCTGAAACCTGGGTTTGGGGTTTATCAAACCATTGGACCCCCATTATCATTATGAAATATGTTCTTGGAAGGAAGCCAACCGAAACTACACTGTTTTAACAGATGCTCTCCTTAGGAGGCAAAATAGAAACTGAAAGGGCAGGTGGCAGCGATGAGTGGAAACTGGCGAGCAACGCATGAAACAAGGCAATGTAGTTTAATTTTACAAAATCAAGGTTTGAGGTTCTACAGACTCAAAATACCTAGAAATAAGCCCAAAACTGTGTGCTTGCATGTGTATTTGTGTTGCACTAAATCTTAGCAAAATATTACAGATTAGATTAGATTAGATAAGATTAGATTCAACTTTATTGTCATTGCCATGAATACAGGCAACGAAATGCAGTTAGCATCCAACCAGAAGTGCAAAACAACAGTAAAATATAAATATATGTATGCAAATATGCAAGGCATCGATGAATATGTCAGTGGAAAACACAACAAAATGTATGTACACGTGCACACAAAGATAAGTGTGACTGCACATATATGAACATATACAATTGTACAAAATGTTTATGGACACGTTGAATATAAATACAAATGCACAGAGAATTATACAAAACACATCATATATTATCAAGGGAAGCATCAGCATATGTGTGGGGACAAACGAATTGAGGAGTTCAGCAAAGAAACCGCTGTGTTGTAAAAGCTGTTCCCTAGCCTGCTGGTCTTAGACTGCAGGCACCTGAACCTCCTCCCAGATGGAAGAAGAGTAAACAGCTTGTGGGCTGGATGGAAGGGGTCCTTAACGCTGCTGTGGGCTTAACAGAGTTGGAAGGGACCTTGTAGGTCATCTAGTCCACCCCCCTCTGCCCAAGCAGGAGACCCTACACCATTTCTGACCGATGGCAGTCCAATCTCTTCTTGAAAGCCTCCAGCGATGAAGTTCCCACAACTTCTGAAGGCAACTTCAGTTCCATGGGTTGATGGTTCTCACTTGGTGAGAAGGACCTTGGCCTCTGGGCAATGAACTCATTAGCTGACTGGAAGTGATGGGTTCCTGTCTTTAGGTTTAACCTGAAGATCTTCTCCAGATCTTCTCACATAAGAAGTCTAATGGACAATGGGACGAACCAGAAACTTTGTGCAATCGTCTTTTTCAATAAGCCCATTCTGGGACATCGTTTTGACTTTCCCGCTCCTCTTTAACCAGAAACCAAAATGCTACCTCTCAAAACAGGAATTCCTCGGCGTCATTTCAAAAAGGGAATTTAGCTGCTATATGCATTTAAAAGTTGCTTTTGTCGTTGTTTGAATTGTCAATTAGGAATTGAAGAGAAATTTCCTGTCGGTGAGAACAATTCAACAGTGGAACGGCTGGTCCCCAGAAGTTGTGGATGCTCTATCATTGTAAGCTTTTAAGAAGAGACTGGACAGCCGCTTGTCTGAAATGGTACAGGGTCTCCTGCTTGTGTAGCGGGTTGGACCAGAATACCTTCAAAGTCCCTTCCAATCCTGTTATTCTGCATTCTATTCAACTCCTGACAAATCCCTCTCTTTAACCAAAAACCAAGATGCCACCTTTGGAAACGTGATACCCAAGTATGATTTCAAAGGTAGATTCTGACTACTAGATGCATAAAAATGCTGACACCCTCTTGTTCTCTCGGCTCTTGTCGTTGTCGCCGTTGTTGCTGTGGAAGGATGTTCACACTGGGAAGGGATGCAGGCGTGAAAAACACAAAATGCAGCAGACCCCAAATGGAGTTTTCATGGCATCTCCTTGGTGGGTGAAATCTCCTCCCAATACGGATTTAATCTCGTCCCTCACCAGCCAAATCAACCCTGTTGTGTCTTACTGGTTAATTAGTGGCCTGGATGAAACACAAGGTTCTTCTTTGTCAACTGGGTTTAATGGGACAGATTTGCTTTTATATAAAAAGGGGGGGAAATCACAGGAAACTATGAAACATGGGTTAGTAAGAGAAGCAGGATGGGTGGGTGGGTGACAGCACCATCCATCTAAACAATCTGATTAATCACCCCCACCCCATGTCATTAAAGGATTAAAGCAAAAGCATTTTCCTCCGGCTGATCATGTTTGGCAATTTTAGAATTATTTTATGATTCCCGATCAATGTAATTAATAGGAGCGATGGTTAATTAGTTAGACTGGCAGGTGGGCGATGTGAGAAACTGCTGAATAGCAGGCAGTGTCAGATTTCATTTTGATTCTATTCCAGATAGATAGATGAGATAGAGATAGAGATAGAGATATGGATGGACTGGCAGATATAGAGATGACAGAGATGATAGAGAGAGATAGAGAGATAAAGAGAGATAAGATAGAGATAGAGAGATGAGAGAGAGAGATGAGAGAGAGAAAGAGAGAAAGATGAGAGAGAGAGAAAGAGAGAGGTATGATAGAGATAGATAGATGAGAGTGAGAGAGAGAGAGAGAGAGAGAGAGAGAGAGAGAGAGAGAGAGAGAGAGAGAGAGAGAGATGATAGATAGATAGATAGATAGATAGATAGATAGATAGATAGATAGATTGATTGATAGATTGATAGATCGAAAGATAGATAGATATGGGAGGATATATATATCCTCCATCTATCACCAAGAACCCTAAAGGAAATCTGGATAATTCTAGATGGAGTTATTTTGCTAATTAAAAAAAAATCCTTTGGCAAAGCCATCAGGAAATTGAAAGGGGTAGGGGAAATCCAGCTGGGTTATAATTTCATTTTTGGCTTAAAATAAAATAAAAAAAAACCCATCCTTTCCCCGGCCCTCTGCCAGCCCCCTGTTTTAGAAGCAAGTTCTGTGATTACTTAGGAACAGGAGTGTCACAAGCAACACCTTGTCACCTGTCTCTTTGGAGTTTTTTTCTTTTTAATTTCTTTTCCCCAGCACCTGAAAAGAAAAGCTTTCTAAGAGAAGGTCACCCCCCTTGGGAACAAGCTGGAGAGCGATGCAAAGTGTTAACCCGCTTTCTGATATTGTGCACCTAATTAGCAATGCAAAGAATTTAAGGGAGGTTATCAGTGTGGAGGGACTGACATGCTGTCCCGAGGGAGGAGGGTAAGGCAGGTTGAGCAAAGCCACGGCTTTTATGTTGGTCTGGAGTGGTGGTAAGCTTTCCTCAAAAGCTGTCTGTCACCTTGGACCTTTCTTCTTCCTCCCTTATGATTCTGCTTCTCCTCCTCTCCTTTTCCTCTCCCTCTTTTTCCTCCTCCTCCTCCTTAAAAAAAAAACACATTCTCCTCTTCCCACCTCCTCCACCTCCCTCTCTTTTTCTCCTTCTCCTTCCTTTCCTCCTCCTCTCCTTCTCCTCCTCCTCCTCCTGCCCTTCTTCTTCTTCTTCTTCTTCTTCTTCTTCTTCTTCTTCTTCTTCTTCTTCTTCTTCTTCTTCTTCTTCTTCTTCTTCTCCCTCTCCTCCTTGAAAAAAATAGTTTGTTCTCCTCCCTCTCCTCCTCTCCCTCTTCTTCTCCTTTTTCTTCTCCTCTCTCTCCTCCTCCTCTCTCTTTTTCTTCTTCTCCCTTTCCTCCTCCTTCTCTCCCTCTTTCCCTTCTCCTTCTCCTCCCTCTCCTCCTCCTTGAAAAGAAAGCCTATTCTCCTTCTCCTCCCTCTCCTTTTTTCTCCTTCTTCTCTTCCCTCTCCTCCTCCTCTCCCTCTTTTTCTACTTCTCCTTCTCCTCCTCCTCTCCTTCTTTTTCTCCTCCTTCTCCCTTTTTCACCTTCTTCTCCTCCCTCTCCTCCTCCTCTCCCTCTTTTTCTACTTCTCCTTCTCCTCCCTCTCCTCCTCTCCTTCTTTTTCTCCTTCTTTTTCTCCTCCCTCTCCCTTTTTCACCTTCTTCTCCTCCCTCTCCTCCTCCTCCTCTCCCTCTTTTTCTACTTCTCCTTCTCCTCCTCCTCTCCTTCTTTTTCTCCTCCCTCTCCCTTTTTCTCCTTCTTCTCCTCCCTCTCCTCCTCCTCTCCCTCTTTTTCTACTTCTCCTTCTCCTCCTCCTCTCCTTCTTTTTCTCCTCCCTCTCCCTTTTTCACCTTCTTCTCCTCCCTCTCCTCCTCCTCTCCCTCTTTTTTTCCTTCTCCTCCTCCTCCTCCCTCTCCTCCTCCTCCTTGTCCTCCTTCTTGAAAAAAAGCCAGTCCATTCTCCTCCTCCCTCTCTTCTCCTCTTCCTCTCTCTCTTTCTCCTCCTCCCCACCCCTCTTTCTATGGTCAATGCCTGATCTAAATAGTTGTATTCTGTTCCACAATGATCAATCAACTGACTCTAGGAACTGCACCAACAGAACACAATGGCAGCCGTCTTCTGCCTGGGCGTCCAACCACATTCTCAACGAGGTAGCCTGCCCAGTTAGTGATCCAAACCATATGTCATCCACCAGACGAGCCTACTGACCTCCAAAGGTCTACCTTTGAAAAAAAGAAACACCTTTTTCTTTCCCTGAATTCTTGCAGGATTGCACAAGTTACATCCGATCAGGAAGAGTCGGAGATAAGGGACTCATTGTGTAATAGCCCAGCTGCTGTGCTGGGGGTACCTAAGGGTTGTATTTTCTTGCAGGGAAGGATCTGGGCTCTCTTTGCCCACCCAGGTTGACCAATTGGCTCTTTTCAATTGGAAGGATTTGAAAGGCATCTTCTGGGCTTCGAACTTGCCTGTTGCTTGGCTATGCGAGAGCCTCTTTGGCTCGGTCTCTTGGCTTAGACTCAAGGGCAGTTTTCAGTTAAGCTACAAGAAAAAAAAAAAAAAAAGGAAGAAGGAAAAACTTCCTTGGAACTCTGCAAAGGGCAGTTATGCGAGCTGCAGGGCATACACTGGTGGGTTACAAGTTGTGTAGTGTAAGCAGGGGTGGGCTGGTGGGTGTTCACAGGGAGAGCCCCCAGGTGAGATTCTGTGCAGTTTGGAGTGGGGAAGGAATGGGGATTTTACAGTATCCTTTCCCTGCCATGCCCACCAAGCCACGCCACACCATGCCTACCAAGCCATGCCCGCAGAACCAGTATGAAACATTTTTGAATCTCAACACCGCACCAAAACCATGAAAACCCTCACATAAAAGGACAACAGTGTGGCTGTGTTGATTTAACTATTTAAATAAAGGTTTGGTTCCCAAATATTTAACTCCATGGCTATGTTTATTGACACACAGAGTGGGGCTGAATCCTAGTAGCCTTTGAAAATCCTGCTAAGCCCCGAATGATGGGTTCTCACTTCACGGCTGAAGCAGAGACCAAACCCCCCCCCCTGTTTTGGGGTTTAGCAGTATGTATGTATCCAGCCTGTGTGATTTATAGGATTGCAAATAGCTTTAGCTTGACATTGCCATTTGGCCAGGCCCGATGTAACCATGAGACTTTGAGCCTGATGCAGCTTCTCAGTTGTGGGCCATCACTTTTGCAACCTCTCTGTGGGACAGCAGTAAAATAAGGAGGTGATAATACTCATCCTGGGCCATGATACATGGAGGGTGGACCTTCAACCTGGCATACGTAATGCTTCATGAACGCTTCATGATCATCAGAAGAGCTTTACTGCAAAGTTCAAGTATTGCTCTGAGCTACTTTAAATGCTTAAGAGAAAATATTCCATTCCTTCCTTTCTGGATCTCTTAAAATCCTAAAAACAGAGGTGGGATTCAGCGGGTTCTGACCAGTTCTGGAGAACCGGTAGTGGAAATGTTGAGTAGTTCAGAGAACCAGCCAATCCCACCTCTGACTGGCCCTGCCAATCCCATCTCTTCTCTGCCTCCCATTGAGTCCCAGCTGGTTGGCTGAGTCTTCTTTGGTTGCCCTGCACAGGAGAACGGAGCTGGAAAGCAGGTCAGTGGGGTGGGGAGGGAATGGGGATTTTACGGTAACCTTCTCCTGACACACCCATCAACCCATGCCCACAGAACTGGTAGTAAAAAAATTTTTTTGAATCCCACCACTGCCTAAAACATCCCTCCAAAACACAGGTCCTATTCTCATTTTTGGGAGTCACTGCCCCCTCCCCATGTCTCCACCCTCAACATGCCATTCAAAGCCTGCTATGGAGTGGAAAGAAGTTACACACATTTGTGGTTTAGGAGAAACCGCTGGCCATAACATCCAACATCTCTCCAGACTTTGAAGCCAGAATCCTCCCTCTGATCTCAGGATCCCTGGAAACCATCCTGAGGTGAACTCGCAAGGGTCATTTACTCAACCACCGAGCTGTGACACCTATCCTCAAATGGGCTGTCAAAAATACGTTAACGAAAAAGGGACACGAGCCCTCCTTTTCTATCTCATGGGAACAATCAACTTATGGGCCAGTAAAGATGATTAGAAGCTTTGAGCTTTTATTTTCCTGGGATGGCGCTTTCTGCTTTAGTGCCGCTTATGTCAGTCGCTTATCGGAAACACGCTGACCCACATCGGGTGCGAAGGAAAGCACTTGGACACCGGGGTTAAACAAGAAAGCCTTCGCCCCCACAGCTCTGTCAACCGTTCCCGAGGCAATGTGGCAAAAATCGTTCCTGTTTGTTGTGAGTAAAGAACCTCCTGCTGTGCCCAAGCTCCCAATCAATTTGGAGACATGGCAGGTCAGTCTGGAGATATGAACAACATTGTTTGCAGAAGATTTCCAGTTATTAGAGCAAGCAGGGAGTTGAAAAGGAGCCCCTCAGAAATAGGCCAAGATGTTAGCAAGAGAGGAGGCAGAAGGAAGAGGAAGGACTTTAACCTGATCTAGCCATGGAGACTGTTTTCACCAGGGAATCGGACTGATTTTGTTGTGTCTGCGAAATGATGCCAGGAGTCGGTGACTTCAAATCATGCTCTTTTATTAAGGTAGGAACCGAACTGGCTCTTCGCAAAAGGTTCGCGGCTTTTATTCTTTCAGCCGCGGTGGCCGCGGCCAATGGCACCGCTTTGAATCTCCCGCGATTCGAATGGACCAATCGCGGGAGATTCTTAGCGAGCCAATCGGCGCGGCTTGCCTGACCAATCAGAGTGCCCCGCGCTTTGGCCAATCAAAGCGCGGGGATCTCAAGAATGCTAATTAGGGACAGAACAGATTTCTTGACAATAAACAGCTTGAAAGAAATGTCTGTGGAGATTCTCCATCATCCAGGTCATGGTGTTTTTCCAAAAAAGGCAAACTGGGACTTGACTTGGGGCTTTTTTTTTTCCCTTGAAAATGTTTTGCTTCTCATCTGAGAAGCTTCCTCTGGCTCTGAACTGAACCCTGAACTGAAGCAGCTTCTTGAGTGAGAAGTGAAATGTTTTCAAAGGAAAAAAAAAGAAAGCAAAGTCTGGTTGCCTTTTGGAAAAGCATTTTTGGGAGCTCCAAAGGAAACACCATTGTAACTTACTGCTGGGATGCACCCAGTCTGTCAGGGAGGAAGGATCAAATACACAGTCAGCCTGGAGTTATTGCACAATCACAAAAAGGCCAGCACTGACCCCCTTGTAAGTTCCTTGCAGCCTTCTCTAATAGTTCCCAAGAGTAGTTTGCCAGATGGGAAGATTCCTGTATTATAGGTCAAATATAATAAAGTAGTTAGCTCGAACTTTGTAATATGGGGTCTAATTATTCATGCCTGACACTTACTCAGATACAGAACTACTACTGGGGCTAACCTCTGAATACAACTAACAGCAATAGAGTCTAATGTCTTCCATGATTGCTTATTTGGTGGACAATTCTTTCCTTCCCAAAAAATGCAAAAAGGATAGATTAAAAATTGTTTCAGCACTTCCCCCATTGGTGGCCATAGGAAGGAAGGCCTCGGGACGATTGAATCAGAGGTGGTATTCAGCAGGTTCTGATCAGTTCTGGAGAACTGGTAGAGGAAATTTTGAATAGTTCAGAGAACCAGCAAATCCCACCTCTGACTGGCCCTGCCCCCATCTATTCTCTGCCTCCCGAGTCCCAGCTGATCGGCTGGGTCTTCTTTTGTTGTCCTGCACAGGAGAACAGAGCTGGAAAGCAGGTTAGTGGGGTGAGGAGGGAATGGGGATTTTGCAGTAACCTTCCCCCAGCACTGGGGAGGGAATGGGATTCTGCAATATCCTTCCCTGCCACGCCCACCAAGCCACTCTCATGAAATCATGCCACGGCCACCAACCCACACCCACAGAACTGGTAGTAAAAATAATTGAATCCCACCACTGGGTTGAATCTTCCTACAAGACTCCCCATGAGTTTGTTAACATTTTATAAAAGATAACCATGTCTGCATTTCGACGTTTAGTGGGGAAGCAAAGAGAAAGGCAGGGAGAAGCAGAAAAAAGATCAAGAGCACGTGGAAGAGAAGCAAAATGGGGTACCCATCTGATGTACCCAAGAGGTTCTTGAAGCATGGTGTTGGCACGGCATGTAAAAGACTGCTGCTGGCATGCTTAGTTCAGAAGCTGGTGGCTCCCATTTCCTATTTGTTGACACTGCTTGAGGAACAAAAGACACTGAGCTGTCAAGCTGCTAATGATAGAGTAGAAACAGTTTGGCCTTCAGTCAAGCAGAATCTCTCCTGCTGAAGGATGAGAACAGGCAGAGTCTGCCTTTCAGATCCTAGGTGGGCCTACTGTGGTCTCTCTTTGCATCCTTTTGGGTTCAGACACTTCAAAATAAACCAATCTAGGCCACTGGTAAATCGTTCTTGGAAAAGGAGGTGGCCCAAATGTGGACAACTGGGAAGGACGATTAAAGGATAATGATGGTAATGAGAATGAAAGGACTTCGGAGGCGAATTACTCCCACGCTGACTATTAAAACACCAACCTCTGAAAAACAGGCTGAAAGTGTGTGGTTTCTCTGATTATGAAGTTTGGAAATAGCTGCATTTCTGAATGAAAAAGAGAAAGAAAGAAAAGGAAGAAAGAAAAAAGAAGGAAGGAAGGAAGGAAGGAAGGAAGGAAGGAAGGAAGGAAGGAAGGAAGGAAGGAAGGAAGGAAGGAAGGAAAGAAAGAAAGAAAGAAAGAAAGAAAGAAAGAAAGAAAGAAAGAAAGAAAGAAAGAAAGAAAGAAAGAAAGAAAGAGAAAGAGGGAGAGAGGGAGAGAGGGAGAGAGGGAGGAAGGGAGGAAGGAAAAAGAAAGAGGGAGGGAGGGAAAGAGGGAGGAAGGGAGGAAGGAAAAAGAAAGAGGGAGGGAGGGAAACAGGGAGGAAGGAAATATATTTATATTTTACCCTTTCAAACAAGCAAGGAATAACTTGGAAACTCAATGTGAATATCTGTGCTTGGATTTTTCTACCCAGAAATGCCAAAAGGCATCATATTCCTGGGAACATTCAGGAGGAAGGGAGGGAGGGAGGGAGGATCTGTACACCTGGATATTTTCATCTTGTTTCTCTTCCTTTGCTTTTATTTTTTTTTTAATTTGTTTTGAAAAAATACCACGAAGCC
Source organism: Hydrophis major (assembly GCA_033807585.1). Classification (NCBI taxonomy): domain Eukaryota; kingdom Metazoa; phylum Chordata; class Lepidosauria; order Squamata; family Elapidae; genus Hydrophis; species Hydrophis major. The sequence continues at coordinate 24,388,500 of CM066335.1, forward strand.
AAAATTATTTTCCTCTCATTGCAGATGACAAAGATTTTCGATGAATTTGAAAACTTGCTCTCCACCTGGCACACGCTTTCTCTATTATACTGATGACTTGTTTTGGCAAACCACTCCAGAACAAGTGAAGGATTGTAGAACAGGACTGCGTCTTCCCTTCTCTGCATTTATATCTCACAGCTGTGCTATGTTAATATATTTTTCACAGTTTTACTTTCTGTCTTCGGTGCAGTGTTAATTCGATTGGTAGTTAGAACATACCTGGCTGGCTCTGCATCATGCCTTTTTTTTTTATATATATATATATATATATCATTGGCAAGAAGAATCTGGGGAACATTTTCCATGAGCATAAAATATGTGTTCTGGAGCATTGCTATATTTTGCTTTATTTTTAGGATATTTTATTCTTATTTTTTGCAAAAGCACTCAATGACAAACATTCATGGTGCTTCCGCTAAGCCCTTGTGTTGTGTGCATCACGGGTCTTACCCACCTTACACCCGACACAGTGTTACCTGCATGAGAATGTATTTAGCACCATATTTCAAAGTTTTTGCAACACGCCAACATGCAGATTAAATTCTTTGGCTCCAAATGTCAACAGAGAAGTGATTTCCTGCCACCTGGAGCATCGTTTCCTGAAGCAGTGAAAGTTACACAGTCAATCTTATCTTATCTCCCTCCTTTCCAAACACAACACACATCATCCTCAACCACACACGGTACCACACTCCCGTGGGGCTTCCAAGCCTTTTGTGATTCATACTCCAAACTCTCTGTTACTAGAACTCTCAGCTTGCTAGAAGGGGATGGTATATGAATGGAGATGTGTTCCTTGTGTCAGAGCTGCCTGTTTAGTTAGCGAAACAAGAGTTCTGTCAGTTGTGTAGCAGTTTTTAATTTGGAAGAGTAAGCCCCACTGCAATCAACAACCCTGAAAGGATGTCACATTAACACTTGAAAGAGCAAAAGGAAGTCACTATGTTATAGTGACAATCCTGGGCAGACTATGGCAGGAAGATAGCTTAATGAAGCTCAGTGGGACTTGCTTCAGAACAGAACCTGTGAAGTAGAGAAATCCTCCACACAAGATTTCAGCACACACACCATTATGGAAATCACGCAGCATTCGCCAAAAGCAGGGAATGTCCAACCTTGAGAACACCAACCCTTGCGGACCAACTCCCAGAATCCCAGGTTCCCGCTGAATTTTATTAACATGGCAGGAAGCTTTAGGCAATTTTCTTCTCAAAACATGGATGCTTTTTAGTAAGTGTGTGATTTGGTGAGGTAGGCCCATAAGGATGAAAAGGAACTGCAAGCATAAGATTGTGGCAGTTTAAAGAAGAAAATGGCAGTCTGCCATAAGTGGCGTTCCAGCTAGAAGCTGTGAAGTGGTTGGGAGTCCTCCAGTTTGGTGAATCTGAATTCTTTTTATATCCTAAATCTCCCATCTGGGCATATTTTATTCACTAGATCAGTGCTTCTCAACCTCAGCAACCTTAAGCTGTGTGGACTTCAACTCCCAGCATGCTGGCTGGGGGAATTCTGGGAGTTGAAGTCCACAGGTCTTAAAATGGCCAAGGTTGGACACCCCTGAGTTAAAGTCTTGTGGGAAAGAAAGGATGGGAGAACAGGACCTTGGAGAGTTCCTTCAGGTTTGCCTTATAATTCTAGCACAAGGGTCTTCAAACTTGGCAAGTTTAAGACTTGTGGACTTCAAACTCCCAGAATTCCTGAGCTAACATGACTGGAGAAGGAATTCTGGGAGTTGAAGTCCACAAGTCTTAAAGCTGTCAAGTTTGAAGACCCCTGCTCTAGCAGAATGTTGTCCCAGCTATGCTCTGAAGCAGGGGTCTTCAAACTTGACGGTTTTAAGACTTGTGGACTTCAACTCCCAGAATTCCTCCTCCAATCATGTTAGCTCAGGAATTCTGAAGAGTTGAAGTCCACAAATCTTAAACTTGCCAAGTTTGAAGACCCATAGAGAAGCTTCATGTGAGGAACCACAGTCTGGGGTAAGCACAACCCTACCACCTTTATGGATGTTGTTGGGACTTTTAAAAGGAGCTCACCCTAATTTTGGATCAGAGTTTTATGTGGCTGGAGAGAAGGAACTTCTCCCCAATGTTTTATTTTATCTATTCATTTACTTACTAGATTGTTATCCCACCTTTATAAGTAAGTACTTGCTTATCATTGCAGACAGAGTGGAGTAAGTGGCCAGTTTTAAGTTTTGGGGTGGTGTTACCCTAAAAGAGGACCTGACCTGGGGTGCCCACATTGCAGCCCTGGTCAAAAGGGCCCAGCAGAGATTATACGACCTGAGACTTCTCAGGAAACAACAACCGAATGAAAAACTGCTGGAGACCTTCTACTGCTGCACTGTAGAGAGTATCTTAACTTCCTGCACACCTGTGTAGGGTTTGCCAATTGCACAGGGGCAGATAGGACAGCACTCCAGAGGGTTAACATCATTGCCCAGAGGATCATGGGCTTCCCTCTCCCCTCTTTGGAAGAGCTTTATAGCTCCCTCTGCCTTAAGAAAGTTCAAAACATCCTCAAAGATCCAACTCATCCTGGGCACCCCGTTTTTTTGAACTATTACCATCTGGCAGATGGTAGAGAATAATAAAAACAAGGACAAATAGGCTAAAAAAACAGCTTCTATCCCAGGGCAGTAGCTCTTTTGAATTCTGCTGTATAGTGCAGTGCTGGTGCAGGGTCGGGGGTTTCCGTTTCAATGTGTGAAGGGTGAAGGATGTGTGTTTGTGTTTATTTTCTTGGTCATAGTGTGCACTGAAGATGGTGTTTGATTTCATTGTACAAGGTGCAATGACAATAAACTAAACTAAACTAAACTAAACTAAGTCAAGGTGGCAAACATACAAAACACTCCTTCCTACTCCTATTTTCCCAAAAACAACCCTGTGAGGTTCAAGATCACCCAGCTGACTTTGGTGCCAAAGTTGCAACTAGAATTCACCATCTCCTGGCGATTGACCGAAAGTCATTCAGCCAGCTTTCATGTCTACAGTTAAGACTACATCTTCTTCCTTAAACATCTCTGCAGTTAAGATCTGATGCAGTGGTTTGCAAACTCATAACTGCATTTTCTTTTTCCCATACTTTGACTAATTTACTTGCATCCTAAGGATTTGGCTTCTATCTTTCTATTTAGCTTCAATCTTCAAGCTAGCTGATCACAAAAAGAATAAAGGTGTACAGAAGCAATTAAGAAGCAAGTGACCTTGGACATACACTTTGGTGGCTGCAAGCATTGTAATAAGCACCGTAATCATCTTTTGTATTCCTTTCCACAGGAAGATCTCAATCTCCTGTTGCCTATCTCATTCTCCAGAAGTCCTGGTTAAAAAAAAAAAAAAAAACAACCTTTCACCACCATATGATCCTTTGAACTCGACACTGACACTGTAAAATTGGGAATCGCTTGATACCTGTGCTTCGCTACGAAACTATGTGGTCGGCCTTAGTTTTTGAAGAGGAAAATAAGGGGAAAAAAATTCTGCCTCTGCCGAATCCATTGGTATTCATCTGGCTAGCATCCTGTCAATGTATGAGAGAGTTGAGGGATGTCTGGAAACTGAAAGAGTATTTGCTATGTGAGTAAGGAGACAGCAAGGAGCCTGGGTGTGGCTTAGCTCAACTGTTTTGCACTAAAGCTGCTTCGTGCTCTGAAGGTAAAACTGAAACTGAACCTCCTCTGCTTGTGTTTTGCTTTTGGAACAGATTTCTTTTCAGGTGGGGAGGGGGAGAAGAACTCCTTAGCATCAGAGCGTAATAATAATAATAATAATAATAATAATAATAATAATAATAATAATAATAATAATAATAATAATAATAATATAGGAAATACTAATAGTTCTGATGGTCATTTTGAAAAATCCTTTCTTAGTGAGCACCTAGAAGCCAAAAGAAACATACGTGCCAAATTTCAAGTTTGTAGACTTTAGAGTTCTGGAGATTTTGTGATGATGCGTAAGTGGTATTTCGATTTTATGTAAATATAGATTTGCTCACTCATTAAACAATAGTCCTTTTCCAGAGTTTGCAAAAGCCAGATGCCAAACAGAGGAGATGTCCAGACTTTGGATTTTGTATCAAATCTAGAGATCAAATGATTGGGGAGGAGGGGAATATCCGACAATCCCATGAAGGAACAGTCATCCAATAATAGGTATCATTGGAATTAGGGACATATTATAGCAACTAGCTAAACATTCACAAAAATGCCTTCTGTTTTCATAACTATTCACAGCTAAAATGGGCTAGGTTTATTAACCAACTACAATAATCCCAACTTTAGCCTTTTTAAACTGTGTGGACTTCAAGTCCCAGAATTCCCCAACCAGCATGCTGGGAGTTGAAGTCCCATGCAGCTTAAGATTGCCGAAGTTGAGAGACACCAATACAGTGAATAAAATATTCTCAGATGGAAGATTTAGGATCTAAAAGCTTTCAGATTCACCAATCTGGAAGACTCCAACCTCTTCACAGCTTCTAGTTGAAACACCACTTAATACCACCTGCCACTTTCTGCTCTAAATTGCCGCGATCTTTTTTTTTTTTTGCTTTCAGTTCATTTTTATCCGTTTTCTGGCTTGAATAGCCCACCTCACCAAATCATCTGACACACTTATGAAAAGCATTTATGGTTTTTTTAAAAGCTAAAAAGCTGCCTAAAGCTTCTTGCCATTTTAATAAAATTCAGCGGGAACAGGGTTGCCTTACAATGAATGAATCTGTGGAAATATTTTCAATGCAAATATCTATGAACATTCTCAGTCATCCAGATCATGGTTATCCCAAGGGTGCTTTTTCAAAAGAGAGCTGGACTTCCCTTGAAGACATTTCATTTCTCATCCAAGAAGTTTCTCCAATTGTCTGTCTGTCTGTCTGTCTATTTACCTATCTAGCATCTACCTAGCATCTATCTATCTATCTATCTATCTATCTATCTATCTATCTATCTATCTATCTATCCATCCATCTATATCTATCTATCTATCTATCTATCTATCTATCTATCTATCTATCTATCCATCCATCCATCCATCTATCTATCTATGTATCTATCTATCATCTTCTGTACTGAAGGAGCTTCTTGGATGAGAAGCTTTTGATGAAAAGAAGGGCTAGGGGTGACATGATGGCAGTCTTTCAATATCTCAGGAGCTGCCCCAAAGATGATGAAGTCAAGCTTTTCTCCAAAACACCCGAGGGTAGAACAAGAAGCAATGGGTGGAAACTAATCAAGGAGAGAAGCAATAAGGAGAAATTTCCTGACAGTGAGAACAATTAATCAGTGGAACAACTTGCCTCCAGAAATTGTGAATGTTCTATTCTATTCTATTCTATTCTATTCTATTCTATTCTATTCTATTCTATTCTATTCTATTCCTCTATTCTACTCTACTCTACTCTACTCTACTCTACTCTACTCTACTCTACTCTACTCTACTCTATTCTACTCTACTCTATTCCATTCTATTCCTCTACTCTATTCTACTCTATTTTATTCTACCCTACCTTACCCTACTCTATGTTCTGTTCTATTCTATTCTCTCCATCTATTATCTATCTATCTATCCATCCATCTAATCTAATCTAATCTAATCTAATCTAATCTAATCTAATCTAATCTAATCTAATCTAATCTAATCTATCTGTTTATCTACCTATCTTCAGTACTGAAGAAGATTCTTGGATGAGAAGCAAAATATCTTCAAGGAAAAAACAAAGAAAATCCAGTTGCCTTTCGAAAAAGGAATTTTGGGATTTTCAACACAGAAAACCTCTTCCAGGAATGATCCTCTCTATAAAACCCCCCACATGTGTCTTCTCCATGCCACCTTATCTGATACTACAATGGTCCTGGTTTTGTAGAAGTCTGTCCCAACCAGTTGGGCGTGTAATGACATCATTGCACCAACTAGACAATCAAAACTGGCCTTCTGTCATTGACAGAAAATACAGTCAATTTTGGGTCAGAGGAATGCTTCCTGAATTAACTTCCCTGCAGTCTGGGAAGCAAAACAAAAATTTTGTCAGACAGAAGAGAAAGAAAAAAAAAATAGTGGGGTTTAGCTTTTGAGATGATGAATGTCACTTCACCAACCCAGCCTTAAATACTTCCCACCAGAAATTCAAAGCTCATTCTTCAAAGCATCCAAAAGGCATTCTGGTTGGAACAGGCATTGTTGGGGAATACACCATATTAAAAAGCTTTGAGTGATGCACGCTTTGAAAAATGTGGTTTTCAAGGAATTAAAATGAGCCCATTAAAATGAGAGAGAGAGAGAGAGAGAGAGAGAGAGAGAGAGAGAGAGAGAGAGAGAGAGAGAGAGAGAGAGAGAGAGAGAGAGAGAGAGAGAATAAGCAAGGGGAGCGAGAGAAAAAAATAAAGAAAGAAACAGGTTCACCCAGGCAAGTACCTCTTTTTATGTTAATAAATTGCTACTTTACTCTCTGATTAATTTCCCTGTTCAAACAGCCAGGAAATCAAAAGAAGAGATTTTTAGAGCACCTGATGAACTCTGCAGAGACTTGGACAAATAATAGCATAAAATGGTTTATGAAACCAGAGGGTTTACGGTCTATAAATAACTCCCAAGTCATTTTTATTCTTTACACGTACGGCATTAGAGAAGACTGGATGATAGCTTTTCACAGGCACTTGGCTCAGCTCCTACAGTTCCACATGTTTTGAAGCCGTTGGGCGAAACACACACATACACAAACATATACACTCCATAAACACACACACACATACACACACTTAAAAAGGCTTAAAACAATGGTTTTAATAAGGGAGAAATTTAATCAGATTTTTTTTTCCCTCCTGAAAAGAATGTTTCTCTTAAAGGCCACTCAATTCATGTACACTTGTGCCAGAGAATCTGGCAATACTATCGTTAGGGTATTGCATCTATATATTTATGGCTTCAAAGATGGGAGCTGCACGCACACAGAGGGATCTGAGAATGACTTGAATTTATGGAGACCCTGGGATGATAGTAAACGTCTCCAAGAAAACAAGGAAAAAATGAGAAAGGAAATTCCTCCCTGCTTTTTTTTCTTTAGGATGTAAGAATGAGCAGCTTGGAGATTTGGGGGAACCAACACCCAGCATGATGGCATGGCTTGGGTTTCCATGGCTACTGTTTTGAGAAAGAACGTTATTTATTAAGACTGATGCCATTGCAACGGTGTACCTTCTAGGAAAAAAAAACACCAACCACTTCCCTTTATTTTCCAAAGCACCAGAAGACCAAACAAGAAGCAACGAAATGGAAACTAAGCAAGGAGAGAGGCAACCTAGAACGAAAGAGGAATTTCCTAACAGTGTGAACAATTAACCAGTGGAACAGAAGTTGCCTTCAGAAGTTGTAAGTGCTCCATCACTGGAGGCTTTCAAGAAGAGGTTGGACGGCCATTTGTCTGGAAGGGCATAGAGTCTCAAGCTTGAGCAGAGGGTAGGACTAGATGATCTCCAAAGTCCCTTCCAACTCTGATGATGATAATGTTGGGAGAAAGAGTTATTTAAAAGATATAGTGACCAGCTTCTAAGTACCAGTGATATATTGTCATAGCATTATATCTTCACGATGAGGTCTATCTATCATCCATCACCCATCCATCATCTATCTGTCTGTCTGTCTGTCTATCATCTATTATATCTACTATCTACCTACCTACCTACCTACCTATCTCTCCATCATCTATCTATCATCTATCATCTATCTATCAATTGTCTTTCTGTCTATCTATCTATCTATCTATCTATCTATCTATCTATCTATCTATCTATCTATCTATCTATCCCAGGGTTGTTGTTTTTTTGCAAACAATGCTCATGGAAAATTGCATAGTCATTTTGCCCCAAAGCCAAACTACTCACCTACAATTAAGGTGACTCAGCTCATCTTTTGCTACCAATGTGACTTTGAATGTATTCCAAAAAAAAATCTAAATCCATTACGGGAGGATATGTAGCTTAAGGAAAGGGAAGCTTTGAAGAGACACGCTGCTTTAATGCAGCATGCTTCTTCAAAGAGACACTTGGAACAAATCACTGCTGAATCAAAACACTCCTTTGAAGCTCCAAAAGAGCCTTAAGTGAGTCTTTTCTGATTACAGAGCTGTTTTAAGGACACAGCAAACTTCTTTATAGCATTAGTCCATGTAGCACAGAGCTGTTTATAGAGTAAGGAAGTTGGAAGAGATCATGAGGGACATCTAATCCAAGCCTCTGCAACCTGGAGGAAAACTAATTAAACCAACCTTGAAATATGGTTGTTCATCCTCTCCTGCAACATCTCAATGGATGGAGAAGTTAACACCTCCCCTGGTTGACTATTATATTGTTGTACAATTCTAATTGTGGATCTCCTTATCTCTAACTGAAATCTAGGAAGCGTCAACTCAAAAAACGTTTCTATGGTCTTTTTAGAGTTGCCAAGAGAAAGGAAGGAGGAGCAGTGCGGCAGCTTGCAAACCGAAAGTGCATTCCATAAATGTTTTCAAAGATAGTAACTAGATGACTGAAGTTTCTGCCGTGCAAAATTCCAACTGGAGAACATGATTGATGACTCTTGGCTATGGATGTGTCTCATTGGAGAATATGATTTACGATATACCCAGGGGAAAACCAGGGTCAAGGGTGACAATGAATGATGTGTGTTGGGGGCAACAGGCTGACTCTGTAAAACCACTTAGAGAGGGCTGTAAAGCACTGTAAAGTGGTATATAAGTCTAAGTGCTAGTGTTATTGTCTACTACCCAATCTCTAGGATGCGTGTTAAATGTTGGCCCACTGCAGAAGAGATGTGCTTCCCCTATAAGGTCCATGGGATGGAGATGAAGCATTCTGATTTTGCAGAACCTTTGGTATGATCCATATATTAAGTTCTTGTCGTAGTAAAGATATCGGCAGCCCTTCATCATCTGGACTGATCTTCACCAACCAGAGGTGGGCCAACATTTAACACACGTCCTAGAGATTGGGGCTCCATTATAGACCTTCCTTGAATGTATGCACCATACAATTCCTTCTATCCATCATAATGATGGGTATTTGCTAACCTAAGATAAACAGCATAGGCTGGGTAGAAAAGTGTCAGCAGAGCTTTAAAACTGTGAGTATTTCACCTTGATGTTCTCAATGTTTGTCATTTTATGACATCTCTCAGTGGCCCAGAATGCCTTTACTTTTCTACTATCTGGAATATATGCTTAAGAAACAATGCAAGGAAACAGAAAGGAAAAGGGAGGGAGAAGCTGATTTATTGCCCCACTGAATTAAATTAATGAGCTTTGATCACTGCTAGCTTCACAAATTCTCCCAATTAATGAAAGGTTGCAGCTAACTTTCCTTAAATCCCATCAAATGCAAACTAGAAAGGCAAGTATAGACCAGTCTTTTCCAGTTAGTTTTGCCTCTTTTTTTTTTTTGCAGAAATAACATGGTGTTTCTTTTCCTAGACAGAGGAGCGGTTGGATGTTGTCTTTATGAGATGGTGCCCCTACTGTTTTATTTATGCTGTCAAGCAAAAGATGTATACAATATGTCAGTCTTACAGGGAGGAAACAGAAGGCTGCACAGTCAACGCGAAGCACCCTAGGGCAGTGTAGCAAGGTCATTTTTTCCAAAATGTAAATCTCCATCAGATCTTCCAACGTCTTGCTGTCCATGTCTCCAGAATTCTGATGTGCAAGCTCACCATATTATGTCAGAAGAAGCAAAGAATTCTTAGTAGACAGGCATCCAAACAAAGGGGCTGTCAACCGATCTATGGTGCTGGGTAAGATCACCACACAATCTGCTGACTGGTTGAAGGACCCACACAGCAATGGGACAAGTCAGTTCAAGGCAGATGGAGTCAACATCATTCCCAACAACCAATTGAGTGACATCAGCCAGGAAACCTTCAACTTTCACCAAACCTACAAAGCTAAGATCAAGTCCTTATCAACAATCCCTGCAGGCAATCTTCAGAAAATCTTGCTGGGACAATAGAGCAAAGCATTTGCCGAAAACCCATTTAACAACCTACTACGGATATTCTCCAGCCAGGAGAAGCTGACAATTGAATAAGCATAGCCTTTCTACTACTTTTGTGGGTCAATTTTCAGCAGGAATAGGTTTACAGAAACAGTTATATCAAGGGGAACAACAAAACTCTTCTCCGTGACCAGAGTCCTAAGCTGGCTGGACCTAGACTTGTGGACTACAACTCCCCATAGCTGGTTGGGGAATTGTCAGAGTTGCCCACAAGTCTTCAAGTTGCCAAGCTTGGGCACTTCTGCTGGATCCATCAACTAGTTCATACGCCGGGGTTTATTTAATCGTGAGTTGTGAATTAAGAAGTTGGGTGGAACTACCCTATTATAAACAAGTTACCCCTGTCCAGATTTGTACATTTATTTGAATCTAAATCCAAACAAGCATGATATATGAGCCTCCTCTTGTTTTCAAATAATGGTTTATGGCAATAGCAATATTATAATAGCAGTAGCACTTATATACCACTTCACAGTGCTTTACAGCCCTTTCAAACTGGTTTAGAGATAATGCCCCCAACAATTTGGGTCCCCATTTTACCCACCTCGGAAGGAGGGAAGGCTGAGTCAACTTTGAGCTGAGATGGATGGAGGGATGGATAGAGAAGGGAAGGGAAGGGAAGGGAAGGGGAAGAAAAGAAGGAAGGAAGGAAGGAAGGAAGGAAGGAAGGAAGGAAGGAAGGAAGGAAGGAAAATAGCAAATGGCACTTAGACATATATACTGATTTGTGGTGCTTTTTTGGGGGGGGGTAAAAGTTTTATTGATTTTAACGACAGACAAAAAACATGTAAGACATAAAACATAACATAAAAAGATAATTCTTCATAAATTTACAGTGTATTGGTTGGTTTACCACTCCCTTTTGTGCATCCATTTCATAGTCATCAAAATAATTATATTACATAATAACTCACATTATCAATCATCAATAAAATATCCCAATATCATTATTAAAAAATCATTTGACTATAATTTTACTAATTCATACTTAAGCGAGATAACTATAATTAAGTTAAATTATTTTATAACAAATCATAGAATCATACCAAATCTATCTTAATAAAATATTCTTAAAAATTATCAAAACCAAGAAAAATCATATATTCATTATTTCCTAAATTTCTAAATATTCTATTATTATATTGTATTATCTAACCATTGATAAAAAAGATCCCAAACTTCATAAAATTGTTTATCTTCTTGTTCTCTAATTTCAAATGTCAATCTACTCATTTCAGCACATTCCAATATTTTCTTAATAATTTCTTCCTCTAATGGTATTTTCTCACTCTTCCAATGTTTAGCAAATACAATTCTAGCTGCTGTTAATACATTTACAATCAAATACTTTAAATTTTTATTATATATATCAGGTACGATTCCCAATAAAAAAAATCTCTGGTTTCAAATCTATGTGTTTCTTTGTCATTTTTTCCAGCCATATGCGAATTCTAGTCCAATATTTCCTGGCTTCCTGATTCGTGGTACTTTTACAGCCCTCTCTAAGCAGTTTACAGAGTCAGCATCTTGTCCCAAACAATTTGGGTTTTCATTTTACCCACCTCGGAAGGATGGAAGGATGATTGAACCTTGAGCCTGGTGAGATTTGAACTGCCAAATTGCAGACAGCCAGCAGTCAGCAGAAGGAGCCTGCAAACAGTATTGCACTCTAACCACTGTGCCACTGTGACTTAACAAGTCCACTACATCATGCTAAACCATGTCTTGGTTGAAGTCTAATTCTACCCCAATAATTAGGTGGAAAGGGAGAATGGACGATAACAGAGACTTAAATTTTATGATGAAAAAGTTCCTTCGAAGGCATGGATGGAGCGTTGGCTTCAAAACACGGTAACTCTACAAGCCACAATTGTGCCTTCCAGAGGTATGTCATTGGTGGCTTTTTGTAAAATCAGAAGATGATTTAATTTAAAGTGACATTAAAACTAGGCCCAAAGAGGATCCCCCTTCTGAATCTCCTTAAGGTACTTTGAACCCCGCCTGATGTGCTGAACTTCAGAAAATTATATTTTTTACACTCACATTTTTCCCTCTATCTCGAGAGGAGAGAGAGAGAAAAGGGCCTGTTTATTTTTTTCACACATCACATGACTTGACTTGAAAAAAAAGAGGGGGAAAAAGAGATTAGCTTACAACCCATTCAGGGTGCACTTCTGACCGAGATCAAGATAACCATAATTTTCTTGACAGCAAAGAATAGGCTGAGCATATTTAACTGTACACCATATCATAAACTGTAACAATAAAATGATGTAACAATAAAAATTGCAAGAGGGAAAAAAATAATAGTAAAGATTATACAGTGCGAGAAGACTAAGGTGATGAAGGAACTTGAAAAGCAGCCTTCCCATTCTCAATTATATACTAAGGAAATAAAAGAAACATGTTATTTGCTAATTAAAGTGCACTCTAATGTACCCAGGAAATGCCATGAATTATACCAACATTTAATTTTTTTTGACTGTTTAACAACAGTTTATGGCTGCCTTATCGAGTGAAAGGCAGGAGAAAAAGCAAGCAGAATTTTGCAGGGATATGCAATATCTTCCCTGTGTGGTTTTCTTGGGATTAAGTGCACTCTATCATCCTTATTGCATACTGGTTTGTTCATTTCAAAGGAGGACACAGGGGGGACACAGCTCAATCCCCACACCCCCTTTTGCCTCCTGGGCCTCAGGGAAACCTCCTGGGCAAAGCAGTAAGACAGAGAGGGGGACCTCAGCACAGCTGATCATCAGAACAGCTGATCATTGGGAGGGGGGAAAAAGAAATATTTTAAGGAGTGATTGGATGGGGGAAAATGCAGGCAGGTGGAGAGGGGAGGGGCCCGCCAGGGGCATGTTTTTCCAGTTCTCCGAACTGTGCAGAATCATAACAACCAGTTCTATAGAACCAGTCCGAACCGGTAGAATACCACCCCTGGAACCAGGGCTGAAAGGAAAAAAATAAATAAATACTGCCCTATATTTTGTGGCTGGGAATTTATAAATAATATACAATGTAGTGGCTTGCTTGCACTCCTAAACCAGATTCATACATCCTAATAAGCCATAAGGAAGGTCGAATTGATGCATTTATTTATTGACAAAATTGATTTGGCTGTCCCCTCACTTTCAGTGGCTCTTGGTCAGAATGGGACAACCTTCCGTGGCCAGTTCGCTATGGCCGTGGTCGCCAAGGGACAATTCGCCAGGAGAAAACTCACTGCAGGACAATCCAGCCATTTTACTTAATTATTTAAAATAATTCAAGAATTATTTCCATGTTTGTCGTTCCCATTTCATTCTCTCCCTCCCTTTTGCATCCTTTTTTCAATGATTCTATTTCACCATTTCTTTGATATTAGTATAACTCTTGTCCCTCAACGAGTTGGACACAGCAAGTCAGCCATACCAAGTTGGCTGGGTTGAGTTGGCCATGGTGACTTGGCCACAGTGAGTTAGCTTCAGAGAGTTGTCCTACCTAGACCAACAATGATGGATTGCTATGTGTGAGCCAGACCACCATGATGTAATCAATGAATCTTGGTTGAAATTAGCCATGGTCTAACACATGGGTATCAAATTTGATTTCATTGAGGACCACACCAGGGTTGTGTTTGACCTCAGGGAGGGGAATCGAAGAGCGTGGCTAGGGTGGGCATGGCCAGCTCAATATCACTCATCAAGGCTCCGTTTTTGGCCACGACCGCCTCCTGCAGCCCTCTGCCAACAGAAATGGAGCTTAGGGAGGCCAGGCTCATTGGGTGAGGAACCCAGATTTGGGATTAAAAGGGAGATGGGATTTAAGCCCTTATCACTTCACAAGTCACCTTCTTACAAAATAAATAAAGTCTCCTATAGAGGCTGAATTCAAGTATATAATTGCCTAACATCATGTTTGAATACAACTACTGTAGTTACAAACCCTGGTTAATGGTTTAATGTGTGGATCTAGCCAACTGCTCTAAACCAAACCTGGATTTCTACAGGGAGACTCAGTCAAACAAGATCTGGAGTTATGGATTCGTTGATCCTAATTTAACAATTGAACCCTTATTGTCAGGATCCACACCTTGCATTAAACCATAAATGCTGGGGAATGGACCATCGTGGGTCTCTTCCCATAGCTTGCTAAGTCAAAAGCAACCCTATTAATGATTTAACGTATTACCTTAAACCACTCTGACCCATCTGACATAATTTGCTACCAGAGTTGCATTATCGGGACAAGCAGGGCTGTTTGATTGCATTATCAAAAGACAATTCTGCTTGCAAAAATATTCACCCCACAAGGGAGCTGTTTATGAAGGATTGGGTGGGGGGAGTATCATGTCCTACTCCCTGTAAATTGAAGTGTTTACAACCACAGAGATTATGAAATCTGTTAGGAACAGCTCAAATCTCCTAGTGTCTAATCCTTCAAATCTGGGTCTTTTATGTTTGACTTGATGTTTTCAAGGTCTGACAAGGGTACCATGGCTTGCAAACTGATTCCTTCTGCTCACACAACTGTGGGGCGAGATTGTGGCAAACGTTGCTTGCCACAGAGAGGATGTATTTTATAGAAACAGAGAGCAAGAGTGTATCTAATATTAAAAGCCACAGATTGGCTGGTTCCCAGCTCATCCATTTTGATGTGAATAGATGGGGATGTTTGCTGTTTATAAATATCAAACTGAAAAGAGAATCCACCCCCACCAACATCCTAGATATGCTTCAAGGATATCTATCCTGAGCTTTAAAAAAAATAATCCAGTCAATAATAAAACTGGACTTTATACTGAGACTGAACCCTAATTATCTTGAATTACAGAAATACAATAATGCTTTGCAAGCTACAGGACTCTACTTTAGGTAACAAGATTACATGCTTCTTGATTTCAAAGAGTGGTGGATGGTAATAGGTAAAACATTTAACAGGGGGTTATTTTGGGGGATGTCCAAAAAGATTAAATGGAGGCATCCAGCATTGAAGAAAAGCAACCTTGAAAATGTGTGGCTGTGTAAGAGAACATTTTAGCAACTTATCAGTCTCCAGATATGCCTGAGACCAAACTAAAAATGGATTTAAAAATGACAGGCTAGAAAAACAATATAGAAAAATATGCTACACTGGACAAACAAAATGAACCCGGCTTGTGTCTTAATAATTAAAAGGGATATACAAATAACAAACCCAAAGTGACATGGATATGTTTCTTAAATTGGATTTACCAAAGAGACTTACTAATCTTTAGAAGAGTTCTGTGAGAAAGGACAAGGAAAAATAAAAAAAAGAAGTTGTAGGATATAATTTGAAGGTACTAAAGATCAAGATTGGTAAAAGGAAAAGGTAAAGGAAGCAACATAAAGTTGGCTTATTTGATCGAGCTTGAAATGTTATCTCTGGTAACTCTTAATAGACTTTTGCTGAACTGATGAGGCTTAATGTATCTGTTTACACCTAAGAGATGGGAAGAAGAAAGAGAACATTCGTTTGATTTTTAAGAGGAGATGTTTATCCTTTTTATGATGAAGGGCAAAGTCATTTCTTTATGTATCTTTATTTTTCTTTACTATTTTCTTATTTATTTTCTTGCTTTTCTATTTATGCTTGTGTATGCATGTGCATTCTGCCCTTTCTAATATTTTTCTTCTTCTCTTTTTAAATGCCTTTTCTCTTTTTAAATGCCATGTTTAAAGAACTAAAATTTCCTTTTGAAGACCAAAAAAGGGGAGGGAGAGAGAGAGAGAGAGAAATGCTTGCACTTTTAAACTGATTTTTGCGCATGGAGTTTTGGATTTGGTGCATGGATTTTTCTGGGGGAAGAATGTCAGAAAAGACCCCAAAGATATTTCCTTGCATTCATTTGTTCAGCTTCCCAGCTGATTTGGCTCCCACTCAGATCTTCAACACAACAGAGGAGAACGCAGCTTCATAGCATCTTGGCATTTCATCTCGTTTCCGGTCCTGTGGCGAGCTCTCCTTCTTAAACTATATGCTGGAAAGCTACTCTGTTCTCTTCTCATCGTCACCTTGTTTCTATAGAAACAAGAAAGAATCTCTGCTCTTTGATTAATCTACCCCCCCTCCACATATTGGAAGTTTTTCATTGTACCATGCAGGGGGGAAAAATGTCTCCAGCATCCTTTAGCCAACTGAAATTAAAGATAAAAGAAGAATGGGAATTTAATTTGTGGATTATGGCATCTTTCATAGTCTCTCCTTGAATACAGGACATTCCTCCCACCACCACCCGGCACATATTTCCACCATCCCCAAATATCTAAGGGAGGGGGGAATACTCTCAACCACATCTTCACTCACAATAATGAAAATTTGCTTAACCACTGCTTAATTTTTGCAGGGTTTTAAGGTTAGCTGTGGGCAGCTGTTGTGCCATTGAAATAAAAGCTGTATCAGTGTCATCTTCAATTATTCTCAAAATGCCAAAGGTCTTAACTGGGCAAGGAATCTTACAACCCAGATGGCTGCCCTTGTCGGCTTTAGCTAACAATTATACTTCCTTGTTTTGTTATTGGGGATACGGTGCTCAAGAAGGCAGATTTGCACAGGAATTAGTAGAGTTTGTAAATATTGTATCTGCTTGCTTCTAAGCGCTAGGCAAACATATTGCTGGCTTAGCCATGTGCTTTCTAAGAAAGGTTGATTTTGACACATTTATTTACGTTGAAACCAAAAGGAGAGAATACTCTTGGTTCAGTCTAAAGGGGAAGTAGTTCTACAAGAATCGAAGGGATATTTTTATTTTTTTTAT
>CM066335.1:24407849-24472849 GCA_033807585.1 Hydrophis major
GCAAACCTGTAGGGCTCACCTCCTACCTCTGCGCCCACACGATACATGGCTGCAAATGACTATGGTGAAGTCAAAAATTATACTCTGAACAAGGCCAGGTTGGAAAGAGGGCAGAGAAAGATTTCGCCCTGTGGTGCATGTTCGTTTCAATAAGAACGGGGATGTCCAAATCTTTCTCAGATGCTGCTTGCTTCCAACAAAGCTGCCAAGCGTGCGAGCATCAATTAAGGCATTATGGGGATGAAGGCAACAAGGGAACAGAAGGGGAACATTGAAAACAAGCTCACCACAAGGTATGGAATGGGAATAGGTGAGGCTTAAAAAGAAAAGAAGGACTTCCATGCTTATTATATAGCATGCAGTCAGGTTAAGAGAGAAACAGAGGTGGAAGGGACCCTGGAGGTCTTGTAGTCCAACCCTCTGCTCAAGGAGGAGACCCTGCACCATTCTAGATAGACAGTTGTCCAATCTCTTATTGAAAACCGCCAGGGATGGAGCACCCACAGTGGAACCACAAAGGAAAAGAATTGTAATCCTATTCCTACATCTTCTTGAGTAGAAGAAAGAAAGAAAGAAAAAGAAAGAAAGAAAAAGAAAGAAAGAAAGAAAGAAAGAAAGAAAGAAAGAAAGAAAGAAAGAAAGAAAGAAAGAGGTGGGCCAGAGGGAGGGAGAGACAAAGGAAGGAAAGCAAGGAAGGAAGACAGACAGACAGAAAGAAAGAAAGAAAGAAAGAAAGAAAGAAAGAAAGAAAGAAAGAGGAGGTGGGAGGGAGAGAGGAAGGAAGAAAGGGAGAAAGGAAAGCAAGCAAGGAAGGAAGATGATAGATGGATAGATAGATAGATGGATGGATGGATGGATGGATAGATAGATAAACAGACATGATTGATAAATGATAGATAGATGATATCTACAGACAGATATATAGAGCTACCTAGCTAGCTAGATGATAGATGGATGGATGGATGGATGGATATAGATATAGATATTCTCCACTTCTGTTTGGCTTCCCCAAATTTTTATGTGGTTTGACTCTTTCGAGGCTAATCTGTTGCCAGGCCAGCATCACCCAAAATCTTCGAAAACGTGGCTAAGAACTTGACAGTTATGCCTGCTCTCTGGGTCAACTGGGGAAGCTGCCTAGAGTTCCACTGGGAGGAATGGAGATGGGCCCAGTAAACAACAGGAAATTTTTTTTAAAAAAAATCAGAAAACAACCAGCAGGCCAACAAACATCTACAATCCAAGGCAAGTCACAGTGCTGGCTGGGGAATTATGGGAGTTGAGGTCCACAAGTCTTCACAATGACAAGGTTGGGCACCCCCCGTGCTAAATATTATCACAGCTTTCCAAGGATTTGACCGGCTGCTCGATGCCGAACCTCAGGATATCGCCCCTCTACATCTTTATAGCACACGATTAGGGTTGCTTGTGACCAGGTCACAGTGCAAGAGTCAAGCTATTCATTACCAGGAATCTACAATGCTCTGGGGAATGGAGAAAAATTCAACATGACCTCCAGAAGGTCCTGCTTATGAAATCCTGAATAGATGCTTCACGATGGACCCAAGTCATTGACCAAGAGATTGTGCAAATTCCAGAAGAAAGAAGCTAGAAACTGATTCTGCAGGAAGTAGGATACTGGGACAAACATGTAGCTTGAACTAAGAAGGTTTTTCTTGGCCATTTCCTATTTCAGATTCCACCTCAGTTTTGATTTCAACTTCTCTTTAAGAAATATGAAATATCAATCCATCAATAAATTTGGAGGAGGTAACCTTTGGCTTCAGAGGGGCAACTTCTTTTTAGTTTTGTTGCATCGTATCTCACTCGAGGTCACCATTCTTGGAGGGGAATGGACAGGATAGTAAATAACCTCATTACATTGGAAAATTCAAATGCAAGGCGATTAAAATTTAATCTCTTTTCTCTTGTTAAAAGTTAACGAGCTGGTCCCTGAAGGTTTTTGAGGATCATATGCAGAGGTTCTGACCAGTTCTAGAGAACCGGTAGTGGAAATTTTGAGTAGTTCGGAGAACCAGCCAATCCCACCTCTGACTGGCCCCGCCAACCCCATCTATTCTCCGCTTCCCATCGAGTCCCAGCAGAGCGGCTGGGTCTTCTTTGGTTGCCCTGCACAGGAGAACGGAGCTGGAAAGCAGGTTAGTGGGGTGGGGAGGGAAGGGAAGGGGGATTTTGCAGTAACCTTCCCCCAGGAGTAGGGAGGGAATGGAGATTTTATAGCATCCTTCCCCTGCCATGCCCACCAAGCCACGCCTACAGAACTGGTAGTAAAAAAATTTGAATCCCACCACTGATCATGTCCACATTCTGACTGCTGTTAACATTTCCTTGTAATGCTCCAATGTACATTGAACACAGAGAAAAGGGAACCTTATGTTCCAATTCCAGAATGGTTCAGCCTGCACAGGAGCTCAAAAACACAATCAAAAAGGACAGACTAAAACATATGAAGAACGGCTGCAGGATTTGGGTTTGGCTAGTCTAAAGAAAAGAAGAATTAGGGGTGACTTGGTAGCAATATTCCAATATTTGAAGGAGGGCCACAAAAAAGAAGGGGTCAATTTATTCTCCAAAGCACCAGAGGACAGGACAAGAAACAATGGATGGAAACTGATCAAGGAGCGAAGCAGCCCGGAATTAAGGAGAAACTTCCTAACAGGGAGGACAATTAACCTGTGGAACAGCTTGCCTCCAGAAATCATGGACTCTCCATCACTGGAGAATTTTAAGAAGAGACTGGACAGTCACTTATCTGAAATAGTATAGGTTCTCCTGCTTGAGCAGGGGGCTGGACTAGAAGATCTCCAAGGTCCCTTCCAACTATTCTATTCTATTCTTATTGTATTCTATTATTAAGTGTGGTATCTGATGATTCTTGACTCTTGAGGAATGTATCTTTTCTTTTATGTACACTGAGAGCATTTGCACCAAGACAGATTCCTTGTGTGTCCAATCACACTTGGCCAATAAAGAATTCTATTCTATTCTATTCTATTCTATTCTATTCTATTCTATTCTATTCTATTCTATTCTATTCTATTCTATTCTTATAAGCTTTAGAGGCCTCATTTGAAATCAAAGGTTATTCCATGCGCCACCATTAAGCACCACAAACGGTACTAGATAATATTGATGTCACTCTTTATGTAAAGCAATATAATTAGTAATTCTATTACTCCTATACTTTCTTTGTAACCTTAATTGCATGGCCATAAACATAATTTTTCCTCCAGAGGAACAGGGAAAGAGCTGCTTTGGTTTTCTTTCTTTTTCTTTTAATTCTGCCTTCCTGTAGATGGCCCCCAACCACGTTCCACGGCCAGACATTAGATGCAAATCTCTACTTGTCCTTTTCCAGCAGTTGCTGCTACAAGCAGCCAGGAGGTTTCCTGACCTACAGAACAAACTCACCACAGAAGGCAATGAATCAAATTGACAGGATCACTGTGAAAGGAATGAACAAGAGGGAGGAATGGAGGAGGGGGGAGAAAGGCTCGGAGTGGGAACTGAGCATATCACCCACCGTGTTCGTCTGGTGTTGTTGATTGATGACCCACCAGGAAACACACAAGGTTCAACTCCAGGATTACAATTAGGATTCAGTTTCCAGTCAGGTAGAAGAAGATGCAAATCCAGTAGACCAACATCTATCAGACTTAATATCTATGGAGTTTTTCAGTCATCCAGGTCATGGTTGTCTCAAAGGTGCCTTTTCAAGGGGCAATGGACTTCCTTTGTCCTTCCTTGAACACGTTTTGCTCCTCATCCAAGAAGCTTCTTAAAATAACAGATAATCAGAGTTGGAAGGGACCTTATAGGTCATCAACTCCACACCCAAGGGGGAAATCCTACACCATTTCTGACAAATGGCGGTCAATCTCTTCTTGAAGGTCTCAAGTGATGGCACTCCCACAACTTCTGAGGGAAACTTCTGTTCCATGGGTTGATTGTTCTCACTGTCAGAAAGTTTCTCCTTATTTCCAGGTTGAATCTCTCCTTGATCAGTTTCCATCCATTATTCCTTGTCTGGCCTTCGGGTGCTTTAAAAAATAGCTTGACCCCTTCCTCCTCTCCGTGGCAGCCCCTCAAATATTGGAAGACTGCTATCCTATCTCCCCTGGTCCTTCTCTTCCCTAGATTACCCAGGCCCAGTTTCTGTAACTGTTCTT
This sequence comes from Hydrophis major, assembly GCA_033807585.1. Lineage (NCBI taxonomy): Eukaryota > Metazoa > Chordata > Lepidosauria > Squamata > Elapidae > Hydrophis > Hydrophis major. The sequence goes on from CM066335.1 coordinate 24,412,040, forward strand.
CATATACCTTAGTCTCCAGTCTCCTAATCATCCTGGTTGCTCTTCTTGAATGAGAAGTGAAAGCAGAGGTGGTATCCAGCTGGTTCTGACCAGTTCTAGAGAACTGGTAGCAGAAATTTTGAGTAGTTTGGAGAACCAGCAAATACCACTTCTGAGTGGGCCCATCCTCACCTATTCTCTGCCTCCCATTGAGTCCCAGCTGATCGGCTGGGTCTTCTTTGGTTGCCCTGCACAGGAGAACGGAGCTGGAAAGCAGGTTAGTGGGGTGGGGGATTTTGCACTATCCTTCTCCCAGGAGTGGGGAGGAAATGGAGATTTTGCATCCTTCCCCTGCCACACCCTCCAAGCCATGCTCACAGAACCAGTAGTAAAAAAAATTTGAATCCCACCACTGAGTTAAAGATCTTCAAGGAAAAACAAATAATGTGCTGTTGCTTTCTTAAAAAGCACCTTTGGACAGCTCTCAGACTTCATTAGACAAGTCTTGGCTGCAAAAACAAGACAATATGAAACACAAAACCACAATGACATTCACAAGGCCTGCCTCAGTCTCTGGTGGATATAACAGAGTTATTTAATAACAGAATGACAGAATTGGAAGGGAACTTGGAGGTCTTCTAGTCCAACTCCCTGCTTAAACAGGAGACATATGAAGAACGGTTGCAGGAACTGGGCTTGGCTAGTCTCGTGAAGAGAAGGACCAGAGGAGACATGAGAGCAGTCTTCCAATATTTGAGGGTCTGCCACAGAGAGGAGGAAGGGGTCAAGTTATTCTCCAAAGCACCTGAAGGCCAGACAAGGAATAATGGATGGAAACTGAACAAGGGGAGATTTAATCTGGAAATAAGGAGAAACTTTCCAACAGTGAGAACAATCACCCGATGGAACAGAAGTTGCCCTCAGAAGTTGTGGGAGCTTCATCACTGGAGGCTTTCAAGAAGAGACTGGACTACCATTTGTCAAAAATGGTGTAGGGTTTCCCACTTGGGTGGGGGTTTGGACTAGATGACCTACAAGATCCCTTCCAACTCTGATTATCTGTTATCTACCCAATAGCATTCCTGACAAATGGCTGTCCAATCTCTTCTTTAAAGTCTCCAGTGTTGGAGCATTCACAATTTCTGGAGAGAAGTGGTTCCACTGGTTAACTATCCTCCCTGTTAGGAAGTTTCACCTTAATTCCAGGTTGCTTTAGTTTCCATCCATTGTTTTTTATCCTGCCTTCCGGTGGTTTGGAGAATAGATTGACACCCTCTTCTTTGGGGCAGCCCCTCAATTTATCTCACATGCAAACAAACACACATTGAAATAGTCTGGTTTTCACTGAGACGTTGAGTTTCCTTGACTACATTGCATGCTCCTTCATGTTTGGAGGGCTCTTATGAGAATGTAGCCTTCACACAATTGTCTACCCTAATTCAGGTGTGGAATTGGGGCAACTAACACCACTCCTGCAATGGCATTGATATTCAACAATTGCCAGCAAACATGTAAATGCAAACAACAGACTTTACACCACGAGCCCCGCATCGTAATTCAATTTACCCATGAAACCAATTTCTGTCCTCGGCATTTTATGTTTTATGGTATGAAACAGAATATTATTTGCAGTAATGTAGTTTATTTAACCTTAACCTGACGCCGTCCAACAGTGGAGACAGCTATGTTCAAAATGTTAATAATACAACATGCCATGCTGATTAAAATTTCAATTGTGTTTCCCCCTCATCTCCTTTGGAAAGTTAATGAATTAATGAATCTTTAAAGGACAGTCAGAGAGGTCTTCAAAAGGAGATGCCTTTCTGAATAAGGAGAGAAAGTGGCAGATTACAACTTAATGGGTTCGGAATAATGGTAATTTCCCTATTTTTCTCCCCTCGCCTTAGCTCAGCTAATGGCTTCATTAGCCACACTCCCTGTCGAATAATGGAAGACCATGTCACATCCATCTTAGTCACATCACAATAAAGCCAGTTAAATACAATTCAACTACCTGCCTCCTGCTTGGTGATGTTAGAAGGCGGAATTAGCAATGCAATCAATATAAATTCAACTGTAGCCTTAGCCTGCCTATAAAATGAAGGAAGGTTGCTATTCTGACCCAGCTCCCTGAACACAAGAAACCATCTGTATTTAAATCAATGGTTCCTTTTAATAGGAGCGCCAGCAGCCTGGGCAAAAAGTTTATCTTGCAGGCTAACAAATCTGTCCAGCTGGAAGATGAATAAAGTTGATTGCCACACCTATTCATTTCTACCCCCTGCCTTTTATCCCCAGAGCTAGGGTGGGGCCTTGCTAGCAGCGGTGGCTCTTCCACCCAAGGACCGGCCCATAGATTTCCACTGCTCTCCTCTCCTCTGCCTTTTGCGCATCTGCGCATCAGTCACTGGACCCAGCTGTTCCTCCTCTTCCTCATCAGCCACATCCAGACCTGAGGACTGTTGACTCTCCATCTGAGGGCTGATGGACAGCCCAGGCTCTGCCTCTGTCTCTCTCTCTCTCTCTGACACCATTCTCTCTTCCCTCCTGGAGCTCCCAGATTGTCCTGATGCTGACCTCATTCCCATACCACCTCCTCCTCTTCTGATTCAGCTGCTGGAGGGGTTGGAGGCCAACAGGCCACAACAGTTGTGTGTCTAAGAACACCAAGGTCTTGAGGGAGGGGTGTTAAAGACACCAATGATAGGATTTCCCATGGTTTATTGTATATGCCACCCTTTGCTGGATTCACCCAACCTAGTAAAACCATAAACCATGGTTTGAATGGTGCTAAATATTTTTTTTTTCAAAAGGCAACTGGACTTATTATGTCTCCTTGTCCATCAGGGATGTGTGAATGTGCCTGCCCAAATATATATGTGTAGGATTCATCCTCACAATCAGTTAAAGTGCTTCCTTAAAGTCTGGGGCAGGAAATCAAAATGGTTTGAGAATACTCCCTCCTTCTTACAATAGTGGTGATATGTCTATGGAGATTTTTAGTCCTTCAAATCATAGTTATCCCAAAGGTGCTTCTTCAAAAGGCAACACTTTGTTTTTCCTTGAAAATGTTTCACTTCTCATCCAAGCAGGGATGAGAAGTGAAATGTCTTCAAGGAAAAACAAAGAAAATCCTGTTTGCCTCTGGAAAAAGCACTTGGAGGACAACCATGACCCAAATGACTGAGAATCTCCATAGACATGGTTTTAGCACCACACTGGCTGAATTCATGCCACCTGCTAAACTAACCACATGTTTTTAACCACAGGTAAATTCAACCTTGCCAATGTTTCCAGGTTTATTATACGGTGAAGGCCATGAGAGTTCAAAAGTCAACACCAGCTGGAAAGAATGGCCAGCCTGTAATTGAAGCGCATCATCTGCAAAGAGAGTACTCCATCTATCTCTATCTCTCTTCCTCCCTCCCAATCTCTCCTATCCATCTCTATCTATCTATCTATCTATCTATCTATCTATCTATCTATCTATCTATCTATCTCTCTCTCTCTCTCTCTCTCTCTCTCTCTCTCTCTCTCTCTCTCTCTCTCTCTATCTATCTATCTATCTATCTATCTATCTATCATCTCTCTCCTCTCATCTATCTACCACCTCTCCTCTCCCTCTCTCTCTCTCATCTCTCTCATCTCTCTCTCTCTCTCTATGTATCTATCTATTTATCTATCTATCTATTTTTCTATCTATCTATCTATCTATCCATCCATCCATCCATCCATCCATAATCTGTCTATCTATCATCTATCTATTATCTACTCATCCCCTAGCCACCACCAACCTATTCAAAGCTGTAAATGGTACAAATTGCCAGTTCAGTGCACAATCCTCACTTTCATGGTTTTCCCTTATATTGGGTGGATTTTTCATGATTATCACTGTCTTCCTACAACTACTTTAATGACCCTGGGAAGAAAAGAGAGAGAGGCAAAAAATGAAGCGTTAATTAGAATATTCCATTATGGGTTGAAGGTTGGCTCCACTGAATTTTTGTTTTCTGTTTTATTATTCCAGAAGTGCATGTATGTATGTATGTATGTATGTATGTATATATATATATATACATACCTATTGCCTAGATACTTCCAATCTTACGCGGGAGAAAACCCGAATAACCAAAGATCCACATACAAATACCCGCGAGAACCTCAGAAAACATATATATATATATATATATATATATATATATATATATATATATATATATATATATATATATAATTAAAAGCACTACTCCTATGACGTGGGAAAATACCCGAACAAAGCTGAATGCCATATATATATATATATACACAGACACAGATACACACACACAAGTACTTAGCCTGCAGTAAAGCAAACAAACAAATGTTCCTGCCTGCAGTGAGTGAATAAGAATTCGTTTCTTCTGAAATCATGATAACATTAGTAGAACAGGAGTCAGTGCTTAAAGGATGTTATAAGGTCGATTACTCTTTATACATTATACAGTGTTTTTTTTTCCTGGAGTATCACAATGGAATACGGAAGGTATGGGCAAGTGTATATATGCCATGCATATAATTTGAGCTGAGCTTAAACTTCTGTTCCTTTCCCTGCCCTTCCCTTTCATCCTCTTCCCACCTTCCTTCCTTCTCTCATTCCTTCCTTTCTCCCTTTTTCCCTCCCTCCCTCCCTCCCTTCCTAATGTTGCCTAGGAGTACGGTGCCTTTTGGAATTTCTGGATAGAAAAACCAAAACAGAAAGAAGTGGAAAAAACTCAGTGGGATGTTCCCGTTGAGTTTCCAAGTCTCTTCTTGCTTGTCTGAAAGGGTAACATAGCCCAATATAGCCCAAAATGGAAGTAGAAAGAAAGAAATTAAGATATACCACAAGGTTGTTGTTTTTCCTTTGTCTTTCCATGAGAAGCTCTGCTAATTATTTTAGCATCTAGGTAAAGATAAGATAAGATAAATTTATTGTCATTGTACTCAGAACCCAAGAACAACGAAATAAGGTGCTCTTTCACAACATACAACTGAACAACACCAAAAAAAAAGCATCAGTAAAGCATCAGCTATCGTTTCCCTGCCTCCCACTCATTTTCATACCTTTAAATTGCTCGCCTCTTAAAAAAACAAAGGTTAGAAAATATCGGATACAGCACTTTCTTGCCAATTAGCCCAATAGTGATATGATATTTTCATTATAAAATTAAAATATCAATGATTGAATTAATTATCAATTTTCAAAAAGGCCCTGTTTGGCTGAAAGGAGAAGAAAATGCACTTCATCTACACCCGTTGTGTCACTCATTCTCAGAAGCTTAAAGTTTGACATAAGTGGATCCAATTTTGCTGGAAAGCAGAGGATGCACATTGTGTGGATCTCGATCTCTCTCTCTGAGTGTGTGAAAGAGAGAGAGAGATGTGTGTGATATGTGCATGCTAAGGGCAGCACTTTGGCCCCACTCCAACAGAGGAGGTAGCACCAGGACAAAGCAGGATTGGTCCCTGGAGGAAAACTAAGTTTGATTTCATTGGAGTTATATTTAAATTTAATTAAAAAGAGTTAAATCAAAGGCAGCGAATGCCATTACTCTCTGTGAATTTAATAATTCACCTTTTCCCTCACCTTAAAAATTTATTTCCACTGCAACTTCTGAAGAGGCTCTGGGGAATCATTACCCAGAGCTTTCAAGAGTTGAAGAGATGAAGCTCTGCCCAAATAGCTTGTGTAAGCATCAAGCACTAGCCTTAAAGCTAGGATAAACCTAAGTCCTATGTCAGATGCTACACTTGACAGGAGATTCAATGGATGCATCAGGAGTGGGTTTTAGAGTAAACAAGACAACCATGCCCTGTTGGGTTCATCATTTCAGATATATTTTCTTATATAAACAGAAAAACAGAATGACCATGGATGGGAAGAAAAAAAGCAAACAGTGAGAATGGGACCAACTTCTGACTTCCTGCTGGCTTCCCCAATGTCTTTCTTTGTGGGAAGATGGCAAAAAGCATCAGAAATCTTTCCTTCCTTCCTCTCCCCCTCCCTCCCTCCCTCCCTCCCTCCATTCCTTCCTTCCTTCCGTCCCTCTTCCTTTCCCTTCCATTTCCCAGTAGGCAGTTAAGTGGCTGCTGTTGGGTGGTGCAGGGAGCAGGGGATTGCGGGACTGGCTGGGAAACTGTCACAGATTGTTGAGAATGAAGATCACATGACTTCAGCAGCAACCTGGCAGCCCAGCAACAATCAACAGTACTGAAGTAACCACCTCTTCCCCCAAATTTCACTTGTTTACTTTCACAATAACTCTGAGAAGGAATAAGTAGGCCTCAGATTACAGCTGTGTTAAATTTTGAAGCTGGTACATTTAGATTTTGAGCTGAACAACTCAGTGGCTACATCACAGAGAATGGTAAATAGGCAGCATAATTTTACATCTTTGAAAGCCCTTAGGAGAAAAAATCCTGGCACGTTAAACTGAAAAACCATGTTCTTCTGTGCATTACTACTAAGTGCCTCAGTAAAGTTTTCACAACTTACATTCTATCTGTATAAAGTAAATTATTTTTTTAGGATTATAAGCAGCCATTTCCTTCTCAGTTTTAAATTACCTAGCATCTAGATTTACATACAATATGGGGTCCCTTCAGAGTAGCCCCCCCCCCATGGTATGTGAGACCATCTATGGGCTTAAATTCTACTTTTCCTATTAAACTTTTCTGTTTAATTAAAATTGTTTTTAATTAAAATGCAAATATTCCAGGACTGGAACAATAAATTGTTTACACTAGACTGAGAAAGAGCTCTCGGCGGCTTTAGTGAAGTGAATTTCAGTTGTCAGCTGTACATTCAGACTTTACTCTTTGGTGGAAATGGATAGAGAGAAATGTGCCAGTTCCCCTTCCCATATTAGCTTAATTTATTCTAAACAAACAAAAGCTATCCCGGTTTATATCAAGGACTCAGGTACAAAGTGACACAATTTCCAATGTTCTCCACCACTAAAATATAACTAGAATACTTCATTCTCCTGGGTAATTCTGCAACGGGGAAAGCAGTGCTCATAAAATGAGGAAATGTGGTGTCTAATGGTTACATGTTTTCATTTTGCTTGTTCCATGTTTATCTCTGGATGCATGTTCTCTCTGAAACAGCACTTAGCAATAGCACTTAGACTTATATATCACAGTGCTTTCCAGTCCTCTCTGAGCAGTTTACAGAGTCAGCCTCTTGACCCCAATAATCTGGGTCCTCATTTTACGGTACCAACCTCAGAAGAATGAAAGGCTGAGTCAAGTTTGAGCCGGTCAGGATCAAACTGCTTGCAGTGGGCAGAATTAGCCTGCAATACTGCATTCTAACCACTGTGCCATCACAACTCTTCCTTCCTTCCTTCCTTCCTTCCTTCCTTCCTTCCTTCCTTCCTTCCTTCCTTCCTTCCTTCCTTCCTTCCTTCCCACTTAGCACTAGTGCTTAGACTTATATACCACTTAACACTGTTTTACAATCCTCTCTAAGTGGTTTACAGAGTCAACAATCTGGGTCCTCATTTTACTGACCCCAGAAGGACAGAAGGTTGAGTCAACCTTGAGCTTGTCAGGATCAAACTCCTGGCAGTGGGCAGAGTTAGCAATAGCCCTTAGACATATACCTCTTCACAGTGCTTTCCAGCCCTCTCTAAGCGGTTTATAGAGTCAGCCTCTCGGCCCCCACAACAATCTGAGTCTTCATTTTACCAATCATAGAAGAATGGAAGGCTGAGAAAACCTTAGTTATTGGTCTTCAAACTACCTAGTTAGTGGTTCTAGTTACCTAGAAGATGGCTCTTCCCTAAAACATTCACCAAATGGTTGATTGGTAGATTGTCTTCTTCTCCCTGAATTTTTATCCTTAGATATTCCTTTCAAGATCTTCTTTTTCTAGATGGGACATATCTGAGAAGTTTGATCAGAAGCCAGGGCACTATTACAAGGCCATGGTGATGTTAGCTCAATTGTTTCTCAACCTTGCCTACATTAAGATGGGTGGACTTCAGCTCCCTGAATTCCACCGCCAGCCATGATGTCTAGGGAATCCTGGGAGTTGAAGTCCACACACCTTAAAGTTGCCAAGGCTGACAAACATTGCTCTAAACAATTCCTTGGCTCCCTGACGAGTTATGTTGCATGCCAATCGGTGCATTGCCACTTAATGTGAAAAGCACACAAAATGTAGCCTTTTGAGTATATGTTGTCTCGATGAGATCTAATTACACCTCTTTGCTGTTGTGTTTGTTTTCTGGTTTCAAAAGGAAGAGGCTATCCAGGACTGCCGAGGTCTGTCTCTCGAAGGCCCGAGAAGGCTAGAAACACAATTACAAGAGCATAAACAGCCATAATTGTATGCTAAATGCCTTTTGAAAAAGCTGAGTGTTTCTTAGCTCAAACTCCCACTTACTGAGACGTTAGAACAAACAGTACATTAGTGAACACAGGAAGAAGAAAACCCTTATAGCTGATTTCCCCGTTTGTAGTTCAGGGTTGAACAGTGGGGTCCTTGGTGCTCTCTGAGCTTGATGGTTTTCCTGCAGAACTTCCATGACCCAACTAGGTAACATCATCAATGCTAGAAGGGAAGGAAGTTTGTGGAGTGGAGAAGAACAGGAGGAGGAGGAGGAGGAGGAGGAGGAGGAGGAGGAGGAGGAGGAGGAGGAGGAGGAGGAGGAGGAGGAGGAGGAGGAGGAGGAGGAGGAGGAGGAGGAGGAGGAGGACTGAGGGATTCTTGGTACTCTCTGAGCTTGGTGGCTTTCTTGTAGATGTTGTATGACCCAACTAGGGAACATCTTCAATGCTAGAAGAGAGTGGGGTTTAGTTTCATTCATGATGATGTTTCCTAAGTGGGTCATGAAACATCTGCAAGAAAAAACCCCAAGCTCAGAGATTATCAAGGACCCTGGAGTAAGGAAGTATTTAAAGAAAATGAGAACCTGTTAGAAACATTTTATGAAACCTGTATCATAAATTGTTTATGGGTGGAACTGACATGTGGTATACCATAAAAATGGATTTCTGCATGGGTGAATACATACACACATGCACATATATATCTCAACTCATCCACTGTGGAGAGACACAAAACCTCATGTTCACCTCCCAACTTTTCTCAACTAAATGCTGTGCCCCTGTGGTTAACGCACACCACAGAACAACAGATAGTTTCACATCTGTTCAAAACACGCCAACTTCCTCTTTCTTCTGGAACAGGTGGCCAAAGTGAAGCCTCCCCAAATAAGCTAAGCTATTCTGGGGATGTACTCATTTGTTCGTTGTTGGGTTTTTTTAAAAAACAAAACAAAACACCAAAACCTCAAGTGAGCATTGACTCACATCATCTCGCCTTTGTCCAGAAGATCAAAGCTGGTCGATCAACCCTCCCCCCTCTAAAGCAGCTCTACAATCAGTGAGGTGAACTCCAGTGATTTGCAAAGTCAGCTGCAAGTCAATTAGGTTTCTCACTCTGCAAATGAGCACAAAGGATGATGCTCGATTGCCTTGTGGCTCCAGGGTGCTGTGAGAAGGAAATGCTCTCAGGAAGCTTGACGTGTAGAAGCCGTTGAGTTCCCAGTTTAAATCAAAGTTCAAGGCAATTGGTTCACTGAGTAAGGTCAGTTATCTTTCAACACGGGCCTATGAAAACCAGTCTAATGCAGCATGCTATCTATCAGGCCCCAAGAGCCAAGAAAGACACCTTACTACTTCTGAGTAGTACCCTTCATTATCCCTCACCTATAGACAGAAATCTTGCCAAGCTAATAACTCATGAGAACTTCTAGGGAGGAAACTTCTCAACTCTCTTTCTCCCAACCAAACTATCTCAACTTTGCTGTCTCTTGGTCCTCTGGAATATAGCCTCTCCCTCCCTCCCTCCTAGGAATCCAGACCACATTCCACCACACAAGTTACAATGCAAAAGAGTTTGCGATGGGATTGTCCTTCGCCTCCATGAAACCTGCAAAAATGGGCAACAATTTGAAGCCATGCAGTAAAGATGGCTACTAACGATCCAGGTTGGCTCTGCTATGGAGGTCCACCAATATTTGCCACAACCATGAAAAAAAAAATTGAACATTGTTTCATCCTTGGTCAGCAAAGCAAGTACTGGAGCTCATAACACCAGACATGTCATTAGAAAGCAAAATCACAAAATCGTTTCTCGCTTAATTTAGTTATGTCTTGAAGAGGAATTCACTGGAGAAAGTATTTATGTTTGGAAAAGTTAGCAGTGAAAGGAAATCAAGTCATCAAAGAACATGGTGACTGGACACCATCAACATTGACGGCATCCAGAGCACAGAAAAACTCAATTAGCACAAGTTTGGAAGATGTGGAGAGACCCATAGAATCGCCAAGGGTCAGACACAACTGACCGGGTAACTTCATCATCACCTTGTTTCACTAGAAAGCAAATGGACCAATCCCTTGTTGGCCTTATCTCTTCTTAGGAGTGAAATCAGGACTGTAACATCAATGAACTCAGCTCCTTGACAAGTTGGCCATTATCAGTTCTTGCAACTTTGACCTGATCTACTCACCCTCTGCTTACAAGTTGTGCAGCCACTTAAGCCACTTACTAAGACAAGCAACACATTTTGTGGCCGAAGAAGACTTCTCATCCTCCCTGCTGAGACATTGGCTTCCTCCTCCCCCACTTCTTGATGTCATTGCCTTTTATCTCTAGATATCTCAATTCATCTGCAAATAATTAGGGTCAGACAGTACGTAGCCAAGAGACACCAGAACAATTTCAACTACTCTTGTGATTAGTATGCACCATTAACCAGTTGTCCTTCAAGAGAAGACACTTTTTAGTTTTTTCTGTTTTTCATCTATTCATCCAAGCTTTCCTTCTGGCCACTGTAGTACATGGAAACTGTAGCTAATTTTAAATAAATATTTGCTTGAGCTAACCAAAACTCTTCTAACGTACAGAAGTTCTAACACATACACCCACACACTACGAAGCCCTGAAGCCAAGAAAGAATCTGTCAACTCCACCAAAGATAGGTCTGTTAGACCAGGTCTTTATGATGGAGACCAGTGGTTGGATGGCACAAAGCAGGAAGGCCATTCGAGAGGAAACAAGATTATGGGTCTAAAGAAGGAAAAGAAAAGGAGGGAAAGAGGGCAGTTTTGGCCAACAAACCCCATGATCTCTTCTATCAAAACCAATGGAATTAACGTGAGGAGAAAGATGAGAATTGAGACAGAAGATACTTGGATTCCAAGTATTATAGCAGCATTCCCCAATTTTGGAGCTTTTGAGGCAACTGCTCTTCCCAGCATCCCCAGCCAAAACAGCGTTTGATATTTTAGCCAGGAACCATGGGAATTGTAGTTGCAAACATGTTCAAAAGGAAATGCTGAAAAATATTGTGGCAGGACAACAGAACAGAGAATTGAGTACTTGTTCTAAAGGTGCTTTTTCAACAGGCAACTGGAGTGTTTGTTTGTTTGTTTTTTTAAGAAGAAGAAGAGGAGGAGGAGGAGGAGAGCTTGGGCAGGGGGTTGTACTAGATGACCTACAAAGTCCCTTCCAATAACAATTTTGTTATTCGTCTGTTATTTAGAAGTTGTGGGAGCTTTGTCACTGGAAGCTTTCAAGAAGAGACTGGATTGCCATCTGTCAGAAATGGTGGAGGGTCTCTTGCTTAGGTGGGTGGGGGGTTGGACTAGATGACCTACAAGGTCCTTTCCCACTCTGTTATTCTGTAATACAACAACATCTGGAGGGCCAGATTACCCATGATAATCTAGTCCTGGGTCTCCTCCTTGGCTCCATTTCAACATGCCGAGACCATGATGAAAACCATGTGAATTTCTACTAGCAGCCAAATACTTGGTGCATGACAGTCGACTTCTTATTCTGCTTTCATACCCTTATTAATTTCTGTGGGGAATTGCAGACCCATCGCTCAGCCAACAGCTATAAAATAAAAATAAAAATCATCCAGAATAAACCTCCCCGCAAAATGAATTCTCTCTCCCTACGAGCAGGCATGCCACTCGGGCAGTTCAAATCTTTTGCAAAAGGCCTTCTGGAATTTCTCCAATTTTTTAAAGAATCGCAGCCGCCTCCAATTACTTATTAGCAAAAGGCTTCAGGTTTTGCTGTCCTGACTTTGCCTTCAGGCCCCCATCCTGTTGTCCTGTTTACAGAATGGGAGCCAGGGGGGGTTTCAATCCTGGTTGCAAACATTCTTTGCAATCCTAGGGAGAATTGACTAAAGGACCTCCTTCTCTTCTTCCTTGCCCCACCCCTAATCCTGCAACAAAATCATTTCATTTGATTTAATTAACTTAGTTTCAGCTGCTGATCTGGACAGATCTTAATCCATTAGCTACATACCCTGAGTCTGGTAAGGCTTTCTTTTCCTTCCTTCCTTCCTTCCTTCCTTCCTTCCTTCCTTCCTTCCTTCCTTCCTTCCTTCCTTCCTTCCTTCCTTCCTTCCTTCCTTCCTTCCTTCCCTTTCCTTCTTTTCCTTTTTCTTCTCTTTCTTTCTTTCTCTCTCTTTTTCTCTTTCCTTCCTTCCTTCCTTCCTCCTTCCCTTTCCTTCTTTTCCTTTTCCTTCTCTTTCTTTCTTTCTCTCTCTTTTTCTCTTTCCTTCCTTCCTTCCTTCCTCCCCTTCCTTCTGTTCCTTTTTCTCCTTTCTCTCTCTCTCTCTTTTCTTTCCTTCCTTCCTTTCCTCCCTTCTTTCCCTCCCTCCCTTCCCTTTTTCTTTCTTTCTTTTCTTTCTTCACTCTCTTCCTTCTCTCCCTCCCTGTCCTTCCCTTCATCCCTCCCTTTCCTTCCTTCCTTCCCTCCCTCTCTTCTTTCTTTCTTTCTTTCTTTCTTTCTTTCTTTCTTTCCTTCTTTCTTTCTTTCTTTTTCTTATTTTCCTTCCTTCCTTCCTTCCTACCTTCTGTCTTTACTTTCTTTCCTTCTTTCTTTCTCATCAAAATAAGTAAATAAATCCAGAGGAAACTGCAGTTCTTCAATAATAATTTGGGGGCAAATTCATTTTTAATTCATTCTGTAAAATGAATTAAACTCAAAAATAAACACACTCAAATTTCCGGTGGCTTCCCCATCCTTTGAGTTTACAATGACAACTGCACCCCTCACATGTGGCTTTCTCCCTCCCAAACAAAAAGGGGCAGATGTGGCAGTGCTCCCCCCACATGTACCAATTAATTATTGCTAAATAATTCATTCAAATGACAAAATAATATAAAACATAGTATCAACAAGGCACCTAATCTTCTGCAGATGTAAGGTTCATATCACAGTCTGATCAAGACTTTGGAGCAAGGGAGAAAAATTGGAGAATGGGTATTTTCTAGGAATGGGCTATAAAGTTGGATGAGGTCAATTGTTTCTAAGAAGCAAGACAGATTTTCTTACTCTTGGCTCAGGTTAATCTTTTTGGCTCCCAATCCCTGGGGAGAAAATAATCCAGTTTTGGACTTGTCCAGAAAAAAATGATCTGGTCTGCACTCTATAGGCCACCAGCTACCCCAATTTGGTGAATTTAAGCTCCTTCTATCAATGCTTATTTTCTCAGTTTGATGTAATTGGTCTTTTGATGCCTTATGCAAATCAAGTTCTTTTTAAATTGTGTCTCTCCCCGCCCAAAAAAACTGCTGGCTTTTAAGAAAATGACTCAGTTCATTTTAATGTTAGGAAAGGAGAGATTTCTTGCCTGCCAGTTATTTTTCCCCTGCTCCTTAATTGAAAGCCAGCAAGTTGGGAATTCTGGGAGTTGAAGTCCAGGCTTTCAGCAACAGCTGTGCTTCATTTTCTTGCCTCCAGAAGCATCATTAAATTCTCCAGCCCTGACCCATTTTTTCCCAGAAGACCTGTCAAATTGAATCAGTCTTACTCCCAAGTAAATCCACCCAGGACTGCACAAGAATCTATTAGATGGCATTCTGCGCCTCAGCAGTGTAAGAGAAATCCACAACAATATACCATTAACAACGAATTGCATTCAAAGGGAGATAATTTATTTTATCCAATGTCCATTGTTTCCAAATCTGGTTCAAGCTCAAATATTATGTTCTAACATTTCTCTTCCTTTGTCCTTTAACTTCATTTTTATCACCATATGTTGTACAAGCATCCAAAGATAAGGAAAGGCTTTAAGATGGAGAATTTGCAGGATAATTGGTTTCACTCTTGGTCGATGCTTAGATTTTAGGACACTCTTAAGTTACACCCTATAATTTTTTACGTGGTTGTAATAGGAGGTGAAGGTAAAGGAGTTTCTGAGGATTTTATTCTGCTAGTTTTGGCCAACTATAGTGGTTGGTGCTCATCTCAGTTTCAAGGCCACAGAGCATTGTCCAAAAATATTTCCACAGTCATGTGGCCAGTGTGATGTCACCAAGCAACTGTTACCTTCCTACCAAAGTGATACCTATTTATCTACTCACGTTTGCATGCTTTCAAATTGCTAAGTAGGCAGGAGGTAGAGCAAGGACACCCAACATCACGGGGATGTTGGGTCTCAAATCTGGGCTGCTGGCTTTCTAGCTGTTGTGGTTCGCTGGCAGCCTGAGGAGACAGCAGCAGAATCGGACAGTGGGAAAGAATGGGGACCAGTCTGGGAGTCTGGGGAGGACTCGGATGAAGGTCCCACATCCGATGCAGAGATGGGGCCAGGACTGTCTGGGAGTGGGGTACTGACTCTGAAGCCTCCAGAATCTGACAGCAGCAAGGCAGAGAAACAAGGGGAGCCTGGTCCCAATGGACATGTGTGCAGAGCTGCCCGAAGGTAAGAGCAGCTGAGAGAAAAGGGGCAACTTGGGAGTAAGGCTTGGAGGTGATTGCCCCTTTCATGAGGTATAAAGGACAGGCAAAGCTAGAGAAACCTTTGCAGGAAGCAAAGTTGTTTGCTGTGTTCAGATTTCTTGAAGCTCTGTGTAGACTTTGTACTTTGGTTGGGGTTTTTTTTCCAGTTAATTTGGCACTTTAGTTGTTGGCAGCAATTCAAAGGAGAGAAAGGTGGGTGCTTATCTCAAGGGACTGTTTGGGACTCATTACAAGCTGGGAATGCACATAATTCCCAGCACTGAAATAAAACAAGAGTTGTTTTGACTAAGCATGTGCTTAATTATGGTCTCAGGAAGCTTTGGTCAGAACACTAGCTGACAAGCCCAGTGTCTTGCCACTGCTGAGCCCACCGCCCCGCCCCATTGTTACAGGAGGACATGAGGGGAAATGACATCCTTGAGAGGGATGGGGACATTGTTCAAATGATGCCAGCAATGTCATGTGCATCTTTAGGGGTGATGACTCACCCAATGCCCCTATGGCTGGCTTCTACTGAATGCATCTGCCAACAGCATTTTCCAAGGAAATGCAGCCTCTGCTGTGCCGATGGAATTTTGGAGATGGGGAAATTCGGGCCACACAGGCACGAACCGATCTGAACATCAAAGTCAACTTTTCTCCATGGCCTTGTTGAGGTGCACCTGTTTCTCACCCAATGAATTCAGGCTGGACCTTGCAGAAACCTGTTCTGACCCAAGCCTCGTTCAAAGCAAACAAACACCAAGCAGAGATAAAAGCAAAACCTTTTTTAATGCGTCTCTGTGAATTTCGTTCATTCACAGTAAAATGCTATTAAAAACTAATTGTCCCAGGTAAGAACGAGCCTTGCCAAGGTTGCGCAAGGCCGCCAAGAACACTAGATTAAATTGCAAGAAAATAATCAAAACCAAAAGTCTCCAAACACAAGCCAGGATAGTCCAAACTTCCACAAGGCTTGAAGTGCAAGAACTTCTTTACTTCCTGCAAAGAATCCCACCTCTGGGGGCTGGCTTTTATCCCTTAAGGGAGGGGCCATCACCTTGCAGCCTTACTCCCGAGTCGCCTGTGTTGCTGCAGCTGCTCTTTTCTTCGAGCAGCCCTGGGTGCATGTGCACTGGGGACAGGCTCCTCGGGGGTCTCTTCATCACTGCTGCCAGCCTCCATCACCTCCAAAGGCAGCACCCCACTCTCTGATAGTCCTGGCTCCATCCCTGCATCACACGCAGGCCCCTCATCTGAGTCCTCGCTCTCTGAGACCTCAGCTGTCTGCACCTGCTGCCAGTGAATCACAACAAAACCTGAACAACAACTAATCAAGGAGAGAAGCAACTTAGAACCAGTACAACTTAGAATTAATATTTCCGCTTCAACCACAACAATACACGAGCACACAATAGATACAAACTCAAGGTAAACCACACCAAACTCGATTGCAGGAAATACAACTTCAGCAACAGAGTCATCAATGTTTGCAATACTCTGCCTGACTCTGTGGTTTCTTCCCCAAACCCCAAAAACTTTAACTGTAGTCTATCTACTGTTGACCTCACCCCATTCCTCAGAGGCTGTAAGAGGCGTGCATAAGTGCACCAACATGCCTACCGTCCCTGTCCTAATGTTCCCTTTTATTTGTATCCATTTCATGTATTTGTATGTATGTTTTGCTGCTATAAATCATGTTTATACTTATATCTATTATCTAATACATGCTTGACAAATAAAATAAAATAAAATAAAAACTAAGGAGAAATTTCCTGACAGTGAGAACAATTAATCAGTGGAACTCCTTGCCTCCAGAAGTTGTAAATGCTCCAACACTGGAAGTTTTTAAGAAGAGATTGGACAACCATTTGTCTGAAGTGGTGGAGGGTTTCCTGCCTAAGCAGAGAGTTGGGCTAGAAGACCTCCAAGGTCCCTTCCAACTCTGTGATTCTATTCTATAAATTTTCATGATCTTCAGATATCAATAGAGATTTCTTCTGCAACTGGCAACAAGAGCCATCAATTTTGCAAGCGCTGACTTTCCAATTCCCCGAGCTGGTTATATTTAGAAAGGACTATCTGCATATTCTGCTTTTCAGAGCATGACACGAGGCATGGCTCTCCCTACTAATCCAGCAACTAAGCAGATCCAAACCCCAGCTCTCTACCCCAAATGATCTCAGTTTTTCATCAAAGTAGACATTTCTGGAAACAAAGCGATCCTTTCTTGGTAAGTAAGTAAGACCACCCCTAGAATCCTGCATCCAGTTTTGGTCACCACATTATAAAAAAGATGTTGAGGCTCTAGAAAAAGTGCAGAGAAGAGCAACGAGGATAATTAGGGGACTGGAGGCTCAAACATACAATGAACAGTTGCAGGAACTGGGCCTGGCTAGTCTAGGGAAGAGAAGAGAAGGACCAGAGGAGACAGGATAGCAGTTTTCCAATATTTGAGGGGCTGCCCCAGAGAGGAGGAAGGGGTCAAGCTATTTTCTAAAGCACCTGAAGGCCAGACAAGGAATCATGGATGGAAACTGAAAAAGGAGAGATTCAACCTGGAAATAAGGAAAAACTTTCTGACAGTGAGAACAATCAACTAATGGAACAGAAGTTGCCTCCAGAAGTTGTGGGAGTTACATCACTGGAGGCTTTCAAGAAGAGATTGAGCTCCCATCTGTCAGAAATGGTGTAGGGTCTCCTGCTTGGGCAGGGGGTTGGACTAGATGACCTACAAGGTCCCTTCCAACTCTGTTAATCTGTATTTCTTCTTTGGGGTCTACACGTCAGATGGATGGATGTAGCACCAAAACTGAGCCCTGGACAATGCTTCAACCTGGCTCAAAGTGTTTTCAACCCATCGACCTATGTTGTCATTTGAGGTAGAGTCTTAGTGATGTAGTCCTTGACTTACAACAGTTCGTTTGGTGACCATTCAAAGACACAAAGGCACTGGAAAGGAAAACTTGTGACTGTTTTTCACACTTAATGATGGTTGTGGCATTCCCACGGTCACAAGATCAAAATTCAGACTCTTGGCAACTCACTTGTGTTTATGATGGTTGCACTCATATCCCGGGGTCATGTGATCCACTTTTGCAACCTTCAGACAAGCCAAGTCACATTCACTGAACAACCGTGTTACTCGCTTAACGACTGCCCAGGTATGCTCTTTAACAATAGTAGCAAGAAAGGTCGTAAAATGGTGCAAAGTAGAGCTGGTTCCCCCTTGAGCATGGGGGTTGGACTAGATGACCTACCAGGTCCCTTCCGACTCTGTCAACCTGTCTGTCAATCTGAAATGGTGTAGGGTCTCCTGCTCAAGCAGGGGGTTGGACTAGATGACCTCCAAGGTCCCTTCCAGCTCTATTCTGAATTAATTAAAAGCAGTGGGAGCTTCAGTGCTGGAAGCTTTTCAAGAAGAGACTGGGCTGCCATCTTTTAGAAATGGTGTAGGGTCTCCTGCTTGGGTAAGTAGGGGTTGGACTAGATGACTTCCAAGGCCCCTTTCAACTGTTCTTCTGTTAAATCTGAGGGTGTTCTCTCTCACAGCAACCCAGAAAATCAAGAATTTAGGATGTCTTTCAGTCCATGGTGAGAAGCAGATCCAGTCCTGCAACATCTCCCCTTCATCCCAAAGATTGAATGCAATTGAGGAAAGCAAATGGCAAGTTAATGTGAAGCATCAGAACTTCCTTCAGCCACTTCTGAAATTAAGTTTTTGCGGGTACTTACATGTATGGTATTCAGCTTTGTTCGGGTATTTTCCCACGTCATTATAGTTGTGCTTTTAAAGTTGTAGCATGATGATGGCAGATGAGATTCTGCCAAAACATTGCTACAACTTTAAAAGCACAACTATAATGACGTGGGAAAATACCCGAACAAAGCTGAATACCATACACACACACACACACACACACACACCCTCCTCGCCAGCGTCAAGACTCGATAAACAAGGGAGCACACATTGCTTTTCAGATGGCACCTCCATGCTCTGTGGTAACAGCTTCTATTAAATTAATGATGTTACCCACACCATGAATTAGGCAAATTGTATGCAAATGCTGTTTGAGTAGCAATACAGCGGTTATCAGCTGTCTGCAAAAAATAAATTAGTTTGGCAGGGTAAAGATATTGTGGAGCGGGCATATTTAATTGAGTGCTAATTTTATTGTGATTATTACTTTTAAGTAACAACAGTGTGGTTATTAAGCAACATAATGTGATGGGTTTACACAGAACTGATAAAAAAAATATATAAAAAAAACCTCTTCTCTTCCTCACTGAGCTGGCAGGAAGATTATTGCAACACGGAGTAATTTATGGTTTCCATAAATGGCTGGTGGTGGTTTTTTTTCCCCTTATTTTTTAGGTGCTTTGAAAAATAAACGACAATAAAATAAATACAACCTGATACATTTTGGGGGATTCCAAACCAGGCAGCTACAGTGTGTTTGGCAAAATGACAGGAGCAGTTTCACAGGCAAAGGTGTTTTTTTCCTCTCTCTCTCTCTCTTTGTGACTATTGTGACTCACAATTCCTAACAACTCCACAAATCAGCAAAAAAAAACAACCAACCTTCCAGGCATTTTGCAAAGCCGACCCTGCCAAAATATCAATCTCTTTTTTCCTTCCTTCCTTCCTTCCTTCCTTCCTTCCTTCCTTCCTTCCTTCCTTCCTTCCTTTAACTTCGCAAACAGTCTGCAACCTCATTGGAAGAGACACAATCTGGATCCCATTTTATAATTATTATTTATTATCTGTCTCATGATTATTTCCCCAAGTCTCCAGGAAAAACACAAATTACGACACACTTGTTCGCTTGGCAAACTCCAACGTCAAGCAAGCCCAAATACTGGCAAAAACCATTCCAAATTATTTTTCCAAGGCATCCAAGCATCCCTAGGTTTTTAGGTCCCCTCTCAATTTAAAACCAGTGAAGAATAATAATAATGATAATGATAACAACAATAATAATAATAATAATAATAGTAATAACAACAACAACAACAATATCATTGGCATGGAATCCGACCAACCTGAAACCTTGAAATATCTGGACTGAACTTTAAGCTTAGCTATTTGCAGGAACTTCCCCAGTTTTGCAAAAAACGCATTTCTCTTCTCCCTTTCCTCCCCCTCCCCCCAAAAGCCTATAACCATTTTTTTTGAACTCTCTGTATTTCCAAGACTTTTTTTTTTTTTTTTTGCTCTCTCTCTTTCTCTCTCTCTCTTTTGTTGTTGTTGTTTCAGTTAAAAAGAAGGGCGTTTCGGAGCGGGGAACCCGATGGAAAGATGGGGTTCCCCCCTCAAACCGTTTGAATGCACACCGGGGCGCATTTCTGCAAAACCAACCTGCGGGAAATTGCCAGAGTCGGGGTGATGGGGACAGAGGGGGGCGGCTCCCGGAGTCCCGTTGCCCTTCATTTGGGCGTTATTCTGCACATTTGGGCACCCCGACCTGCTCCAACTTGGCTCCAAGGGCGCAGCGGCGGCTTGGTGGGCAAAGGATGGCGAGGAGTGGGGAAGGCGGTGGAGGATGGGTCAGTGGATGTGTGTGTGTGGGGGGGGGGAAGGAATGGTCCCTGAACACCCCTCCCTGCCTTTCTCCGGGGAACGCCGCCCGCTTGGCGAGAGGACCAAGTTGGAGCATCCTGCGTAAGGAGATCACCGAGCGCGCCACGACGCGCGCCACGGCACGGCACGGCACGGCACGGCTCGGCTCCAAAGGGCTCTGAGAGTTTTCTTTCTCGCCCAAGCCAACACGAAAGCAGAGCCAGCCTGCCAGCCTGCCAGCCAGCCAGAAAGAAGGAAGGAAGGAAGAAAAGAAAGAAAGAAAGAAAGAAAGAAAGAAAGAAAGAAAGAAAGAAAGAAAGAAAGAGGGAGATGGCTGATGCGGGAGGGGGAGAGAGGGAGATTGAGAAAAAGGTGCAACAAAGGGTTTTTCAAATCTGGCTTTGGAAAGACCAAGAAGGGTGGACTGCTTGGTCGGGAAAGGGGGGGCTTCCAATTTACCTCCCCCCGCACCTCCTCCGGGTGTTGACACCCCAACCCGTCCTCCCCTGTCCCTTTCCCAGCCGCCCTCGGTCTACCTACCACTGCTGCTCCAAATCCCAGTCCTTGAAAAAGTCGAATAGATCCATCGCGGAACGACCGCCGGAACCCAGGCGCCGCCCCCGCTTCTCCTCCGCCGGGCTAGGCGAAGGCTCCGGGGCAGGACTGCATCGGCGGCGGGGAGGAAGAAGAAGAAGAGGAGGAGGAAGGCATGGGGGCAAGCGGGCAGGCGGCCGAGCCGGGGCTGCCTCTGCGCCCAGCCGCCGCGCCGCGCTCCGAGAGGACTGGCCGGCGGTGGTGGGAGGGGAGAGCGAGAAGGCGGTCTCCGCCGCCGCCTGCTCGGAAAGCGAGGCTTCCTTCTGCCGCCTGGCTGGCTGGCTGGGGAAGCTCAAGCCACCGCTCACCACAAGGGGAGGAGCGAGGGGCAACGGCCACCGAGAGGCCGCGGCTGGAGAAGGAGGAGGAAAAGGAAGAGGAGAAGAAAAGAAAGAAAAAGGAAGAAGATGCAAAGGGCGCGTTCCCACGTTGCAGAAGACACGCGTCGCAGCCTGACCGGGCCCCGCCCTGTCCTTGGCCGAGGGGAGGCGCCAGAGAGCAGCAGCACCCCTCTCCCACCCTCCTCCTCCTCCTCTCCACGCCTTTCTGCCCGAAGGAAACAAAGCCCTGTCGTGTGAACCAGGTCCCTTCTCAACCAAAGCCAGCCCAAAAGAGGGAGGAACTCCCTTCCCTTCCTCAAGGCTTCCAAGAGGAAAGGACACATTATCCTCTGGGCTAGATTGGGATTTCTGGGTGTTGGAGTCTGGGAATGTGGGAACTGAAGTCTCCCCCATTTGGCAAGGATTGGTGGGCAAGGGAGGAAGACTCCTAGAGAGAAAATCCCCTTGAAACCCCCATTTGACTGGGTCAAGTGTTTATTTACAAATAATGGGTTGTGTGAATGCAACGTTGGCTCCTTCCTCTTGGGTTTATCCAAGTGGCCGTGATTTCCCTGAGTTGGGATGAGATATGAATGTATAAAATCCAATAGTAGTTCCATCCACTCCTTCCAACAAAGCTACAACAGGCTCTGTTTATCACACACAGAGCATTCCTCAAAAGAAAGGCTGCTGTGACTGAAAATGCAAAAAAAAAAAAAAAAACCCTTTATAAATGAATCCGTTTCACAAAAACATTCTCGCTCTCTCCTTTGACATCCAAAACCCCAAGAAGCTCTCAACCATGGTTAGTTAGCAGATTCGGGGTTGAGACTGGCTAAAGCTAAACACGGATTTGCTGGCTTGGTGGGTGTCAGGCTCTTAAGAAACCAGCATTATTATTATTATTATTTTGTTCCTGTGCATTTAATTCAGCAAGACCTCAATGCTTTGCTTATCTGTTTATTTAACGGGCATTGGAGGGCTTGAAGAGTTTTGTCTATATTTTTCTTTTTGGTATTGCTTGCCTGACATCGGATTCAGACATTCCTTACCATCTGCCAAGGGATGGTTTTCAATTGTTATTTTCGGAGAGATGCTGAGATCCTTTGGAGAGGCCCTCCTGTGGCCAATTTTGAGATTTACCCTGATGGGAAGAACATGAAACCCTGAAGAAGGAGACTAGACTGGAAGGGACTTCGAAGGCCTTCTAGTCCAGTGGTTGCCAACCGGTGTGCCGCGAGAAAATTTGGGGGGGCCACAGAGAAATCTCACGCCCAGAGCTTCCCCCAAAAACAATTAATCCAGGCTGTGCAAAAACACAAGGCTGCACCGCCCACATGGCCCGCGGGAACCCTCCCCGCTCGCTCACTCCTTACCCGGCAAACTTGCCTGCTAAGTTGCTATTTTTCCTTTTTCTGACCATCATCTGTTCTGCTGTGCCAGGAGATTTAGATTAGCTAGGAAGCAGGACGTGGTTGGATTTCTTGCTTTCGAGCTAGTCTTTAGATCTTCCGCTCTGCTTTTAAGCACAGCCGAACCTCCCTTAGGACTGAAGGTTCTATTATTCGGTGCAGAGTCACGGCAAGCAAATTTTATGTGACAGACTCAGGTAGCTGATGGCAGATAGATAGATCAACTGAATGATTCTGTGAGCAACTCAATCTGCCTGCCTGCTTTGTCTGATCTTGGGTAAAAGTTGCTCTTTTTTTAAATAAAAAATTCAATATTTATATACATAGTGTGTTGTGAGTTAATTTGATGAGTTTGCTTGCTAGAAAATTTTATGAGTTTGCTTGCAAGCAAGTTTTATGTGACAGACTGAGCTAGCCAATGGCAGATCGATCGATCTCTGAATGAATCTGTGATTCTGTGAGCAACTCAATCTGCCTGCCTGCTTTGCCTGATTTTGGGTAAAAGTTGCTCTTTTTTAAATAAATAATTCAATATTTATATAAATATTTATAATATTTACATATAAGCCATGCCCAGCCAGTCACATGACCACTAAGCCACACCCACAAATTAGGCCACACCCACAGAACTGGTTGGTGGTCCCTGGGATTTAAAATTATGAGTTTGGTGGTCCCTGGGGTCCAAAAGGTTGGCGACCCCTGTTTTAGTTCAACCCCCTACCCAAGCCGGAGACCCTATATCATTCCAGACAAATGGCTCTCCAGTGTCCAACATTTAATTAAAAACTTCCTCTGATGGATCACCTACAACTTCTGGAAGCTGGTTAATTGTTCTCACCATTGTTCCCACCATCAACTGCTGAGAAATTCTGGGAGTTGAATCCTGAGAAAAAGAGCAACAGAGTTGTTCTTCTAGTCCAGCTCCCTGCTCCGGCAGGGAGACTCTCTAAGACCATTTCAGCCATTTCCTGAAATGTAGGAAAGGCAACTTCTGAAGGCTGTACACACTAGGTTTTTTTGCCCTCCTCTGCAGTGATTTTGCAGTGAAATTGGAAGCCCCCTCCCAAAAATAAGAAATAGGATTCACCCACAGGTTCTCGAGTTGATCACAAACTGCTCCTTTTGGTATAAAAACAGAAGCAATCAGATTCTACTCTGCTGGAATATTGAACAGAATAAATAGAGTAGAGTAGAGTAGAGTAGAGTAGAGTAGAGTAGAGTAGAATAGAATAGAATAGAATAGAATAGAATAGAATAGAATAGAATAGAATAGAATAGAATAGAATAGAATAGAATAGAATAGGAGTCAATGAAGAGAAGGACCAGGGGAGACACGATAGCCGTCTTCCAATATTTGAGGGGCTGCCACCGAGAGGAAGGAGTCAAGCTATTTTGCAAGGCACCTAAAGGCCAGACAAGGAATAATGGATGGAAACTGATCAAGGAGAGATTCAACCTAGAAATAAATGAGAAATTTTCTGACAGTGAGAACAATCAACCCATAGAATAGAATTTGCCTTCGGAAGTCATGGGAGCTTCATCACTTGAGACTTTCAAGAAGAGATTGGACTCCCATCTGTCAGAAATGGTGTCAGGTCTCCTTCTTGGGCGGGGGGGTTGGACTAGATGACCTACAAGGTCCCTTCCAGCTCTGATTATCTGTTATCCCCCCATTTCATGTCTTCATGTATTTATTTTCCGCTGACTTCTGTGTAAACAGGAGTCTGATAAGAAAGTAAATCGCCTTGGCGATGCCTGGCACATGATTTAATCCACAGTTTCTGTAATGTAAATGTTAAGATAAGTCCAATGTTAAACACTGGTTGACTCTGTGCAACGTTGGGAGAAAGAGCCCACTGTAAGGCAGATGTCAAACGATCTTGTGGGGGTGGGGGTTTTTTGGGTGGGAGGAATGCCAACTGCACAGCTTGTACAAGCCATGAAGGTGAGATGCGGTTGGTTCCAGGTGGGATTCTCAGGAGCTGCAGAGGGCAAAAGTCAAGAGCCACACTGCCTTCTTCTCTCCTGCTCTCCACACAAAAACTTTTGGGTTTTTTTTTTGGACCATGATGTTGATGGCTGTCTGGGTTGTGTCATGCCAAGTTGCTTCTCATTTCCTCTTGCTGGGTTTCCTCCCGAAAAAAAACACGTTGGATATTAATGCTTTCTTCTCCTCCTTTATTCCCTGGGCTCTTTGAGGAAATGTAGAGGAAGTGGGCGCTAAGATGGAAAAGAAAGCAAAATAAAAGGAAGTAGGATGGTGAGTCTGTCATTGCCATCCTCTTCCTCTACCTCTGCTTCCTCTTCCTCCTCTTCTTACTTCTTCCAGAACAAAATGACATCATCTTCTGACCATAAAATATTTTCTTCTTCTTCTTCTTCTTCTTCTTCTTCTTCTTCTTCTTCTTCTTCTTCTTCTTCTTCTTCTTCTTCTTCTTCTTCTTCTTCTTCTTCTTCTTCTCCTCCTCCTCCTCCTCCTCCTCCTCCTCCTCCTTCTTCCTCCTCCTCCTCCTCCTCTTCTTCAACAGAAGATTGGCTAGTCTCTTGAGTAAGAGGTGTCCAAACTTGACAACTTTTAAAGAATTGGGGAACTTGGGGGGGGGGTTGAACTCCCCAAATTCTGCAGTTATCATGGAGGAGGAGCAATAGATGGAGGAGGAGGAAAAGGAGGAAGAGGAGAAAGAAGGGAGAGGAAGGAGGAGGGGAGGAAGAGGAGGAGGGGAGGAAAAATGAGGAAAGGGAGGAGGAGGAAGGAAGGAGGGAAGGAGGAGGAGGGAAGGAGAGGAAGAGGAAAGCAGGAGGAGGGAAGGAGAGGAAGAGGAAAAGAGGAGGAGGGAAGGAGAGGAAGAGGATGACAATGAAGAGGAGGGAAGGAGAAAGAAAAGGAGAAGGAGAAGATAGACAAAGAGGAGAAGGAGAAGGAAAGCCTGCCATTTCAGGTCTTCAAAATGATCTCATTCCAAGCCATTCAGAGATTTGCCTCTTTTCTCTTGGTGGTCCAAAGCCACCACTCTTAAGACCAGATTGTAAAACAAGGCGTCTGACCAACTGTCCACTTTTTACTAGTCCTGACATGTAAATCAAAACACTCCTTACTCAGAACAGACCTTTGTTTGACAGATAGCTGAGAGGAGCTGTCCAGCATAAACCACAGACAGAGGAATGTAACTTCAGCTGTTCTCCAGACCGGAGACTAAATCTGTGATTCAAAGCATATTTCCTCCTCCTGAGTAGAACCCAAGACTGATACACAGTCTACTGGACATTATATTCATTCAATGCAATTAACAAGTGAAGGACAGAGCCTGGCATGTTTAGTTGGCATGAACCACAGTTAGTGCTAAGCTGAGACATCCCCCTGCCAACAAAAGTGTGTATAGTCAAGGCTACGGTTTTCCCAGTTGCAATGTATGGCTGTGAAAGCTGGACCACAAGGAAGGCTGAGCACCAAAGAATGGAGGCCTTTGAACTCTGGTGCTGGAGGAGGAGACTCCTGCGAGTCCCTTGGATTGCAAGGTGATCCAACTGGTCAGTCCTAGAGGAGATCCACCCTGACTGCTCTTCAGAAGGCCAGATTCTGAAGATGGAACTCAAAGACTTTGGCCACCTCATGAGAAGGAAGGACTCCCTGGAGAAGAGCCTAAGAGGGCAAAAGAAGAAGAAAGGGTCAACAGAGAAGGAGGTGGCTGGATGGAGTCGGCATGAGACTGCAGAAGATGGTAGAGGACAGGAAGGCCTAGAGGAACATTGTCCATGGGGTTATGATGGGTTGGACATGACTTCACAACTAACAACAACAACAACAACAAGTGCTAAGCTTGGGGTTTTCAAGGATTTGATTCTGTGGATGCCTCCACTGTAATTGGTTGGTTTGTATCCTTCAGAATCAAAGATGTATTTTATTTATTTGATTTGTCAATTGCTTACAAGATAATAGGTATAAGTGTAAACATGAGTAAGAATATAGGAAATAGGTATGAATAAATGGGGACAATAAGACAGGGACAGTAGGCACAATGGTACACTTATGTAAGCCCCTTACAGACCTCTTAGGAATGGGGTGAGGTCAATAGTGGATAGTTTAAGGTTAAAGGACTGGGGAGGGGTGTTAGAGGATGTAACAACAGAGTCAGGTGGTGAGTTCCAGGCATTGACCGCTCTGTTGCCGAAATCATACTTTCTGCAATTGAGTTTGGAGCAGTTGACATTGAATTTGTATCTGTTGTGTGCTCATGTATTGTTGCGGTTGAAGCTGAAGTCATCATTGACTGGTAGGACATTGTAGCAGATAATTTTGTGTGCTATGCTTAAGTCCAACCATAGGCAGGGTAGTTCAAGGTTGTCCAAGCCCAAAATCTCAAGCCTGGTGATATAGGGTATTTAGCTATTGTTGGTTGGTGATGCCATCCAAGTGGAGAAGACCACACCATCAGTGGAAGAGCCACCAAGAGGGCATCAGTTCCAAAGAAAAGGGCTCAGAATGTCATGCTCCATTGGATTCAGAAGAACCCACTGCTGAAGTCACCTTTTAGATGGTCTCAGGGGAGGGTTTTTCTTGAAAAACAGGGCTGGGGAAGTAGCATGCCCACACTATCCTTGTGGTGGCTTCTTGTCTTGATGGAGAGGAATTCAGGGGTGTGTGAGTGTGTGTGTTTTATTTCATCGATGGAGAGGATCCAGAAAAAATAACTCAGAAAGAACATTATCTATCCTTCCTGGCAACTGGTTTCAATGACCCCTGTCTTGCTTTTCTGGGAAATTTGCCAGAGACCTTTGAAAAGATTGAAAAAAATGCCGATGGCTGTTTCAAGAGAAATTGCTGCCTGCGTTTTAACCAGAGGCCTGTTAAAGGAATCAAACCAGGAAGGTACATGGGGGTTGGGCAAACTCTCTACTGGCCAAAAGCAGACAGATTGAGGTGGTGGGGGGGTACACAGCCACCCCCCCCCCCCAAAGCAAGTGATGTGGACTGGCAGCAGAGATGGGGGATATCTACAAAGGCTGATGCATGGAGCAATTAGGAGAGGATTGACCCTCCCTTGGAAAGTCTGATCCACTGAAAGGACCACATCTCCATCTTCATGGACCCTTGGCCCTGTAAGGGTGGGTAAATGAGAAACGGTGCTTGCTTGCTTGCTTGCAGAAGAGGAAAAGTTTAGAAGACTGTTGAGGGAAACTTGAGACCTCTGGAGTTCAGGTATCTACAGGGATGTGCTCACCAGAACTCTGTGGGAAATTGCTACAGGTGGCCGCTGATATCCCCAATGAGGAATTAACAAGTCAGATAAATAATCCAACAATAAACAGTAGTCTAATCAAGGTACCACCAAGAAGAAGATCCTACCAACACTGACAAGGCAAGTCACTGCATATCAATAGAGAGGAAATGCCATTCCCTTCTTGTTTTTATGATGTTACCTAGTTGGGTAATGGAACGTCTACAAGAAAACAACTAAACTCAGTTAGCACCAAAGAACCCTTCTTCTTCTTCTTCTTCTTCTTCTTCTTCTTCTTCTTCTTCTTCTTCTTCTTCTTCTTCTTCTTCTTCTTCTTCTTCTTCTTCTTCTTCTTCTTCTTCTTCTTCTTCTTCTTCTTCTTCTTCTTTTCCTCCTCCTCCTCCTCCTCCTCCTTCCTCCTCCTCCTCCTCCTCTTCTAATATTCTCTTTTATTGGCAGTAGTCATTGAGTTAGGAGCAATAACTCAGCTGGCTAAGAATTGTTTTCTAGTTATAGTGTAGAGCACTGGGTCCATCCAACTCTTTTCATTAGCTGAAAGTGAGTATCCTGAGCAAATCTTAAAAAAAAAAAAAACAGGTAATGCAGTAACCTGGTTAATAACACAGGTCATTCAGGAACCTGGTTAAACAAGTATGACAAGAAGTACCTTCTTCTACAAAATGGGGAAACGACGATGTCTTTGTCATAGGACTTTGCCATCATGATCTCAGTGTTAATCTTAAAGGAGGGAGGAAGGGGAGGAGGAAGGATAGATGGCCAAGCAATCCAATGAATCTTGGCACAAGAAGGATCTCATTAGTCAGTACTCAGCAACAATATAAATGCCAGCCTATAAATATTGATCTTACTAAAATATTGATTTTAATAAGAAGCGACCTCTCATTCATCACAGCAGATCTGGCCTCCATCAAATGATGGATGTTTCAATTATTAGCCCACTAATTTTGGAGAAAATTCTCTTCCATTATGGGCACGAAAAGATGACCGCTCTTATTTTTCAGAATAGAGAAGTAAAAAGAAAAGAAAAGAAAAGAAAAGAAAAGAAAAGAAAAGAAAAGAAAAGAAAAGAAAAGAAAAGAAAAGAGGATTTAATCAGGTACCAATTTGCATAAACTTTGTGAAGGCTTATTTGATGTTGAGACTCTAGAAAAAATGCAGAGAATAGCAACCAGGATGATTAGGGGAATGGAGGCTGAAACATACAATGAACGTTTGCAGGAACTGGGCCTGGCTAGTCTAGGGAAGAGAAGGACCAGGGGAGACAGGAGAGCAGTTTTCTAATATCTGAGGGGCTGCCCCAAAGAAGGGGGAGTCAAGCTATTTTCCAAAGCACCAGAAGGCCAGACAAGGAATAATGGATGGAAACTGACCAAGGACAGATTCAACCTGGAAAGAAGGAGAAACTTTCTGACAGTGAGAACCATCAACCAATGGAACAGAAGTTGCCTTCAGAAGTTGTGGGAGCTTCAGCATTGGAGGCTTTCAAGAAGAGACTGGACTGCCATCTGGCAGAAATGATGTAGGATCTCCTGCTTGGGTGGGGGATTGGACTACATGACCTACAAGGTCCCTTCCAACTCCATTAGCCTATTCATCAGATCCAGAGGTGCTGATCAAACCATGGCTTAATGAATGGTGTGGATTTAAGCAACATGCTCTTTTAGCCTTATTTCTCTGTGACGGAATATTATGGCTATCAGTTGGCAGACAGGGGACGATGGACTTTTAGGCTCACAAAAGGAATACTGCTTGATTTGGCTTCTCTGTTGACTTTGGTTGTCAGGAGGTTGCCAAAGGGGATGACATCACACGCACACACACACACACACACACACACACACACACACACACAGAGGGATACTGGGACTGTTATAATTATGAGTCTGTTCCCAAGCATCTGAATTTTGTTCACGTATGGACAGGCGGCAACGGTTCGTAAGGATGAAAAGTTATTGTAAGTCACTTCTTTCAGGGCCTCAACAGTCACTAAATGAACTGTTGTAAGTCAAGGACTACCTGTATAAAGCACGGATGGCTTGTTGGGGGTGTGTGTGTGTGTCATGTAAATAGGGAACCAGGCTCAAAATTTACCAAAATATGCCCACATTTGACATATCCCAGGCTGGAAAGCTGAAGCGTTCTTCCCCCAGTTGCAAATGCTTACCTTCTGAATTTATTAGCAATTAATAGAGCTGTTATGTCCTCATTCTGCATTTTTATAGTGGCATGAAAATATTATACAGTGGAACTGCAATTAAAACTCACTCAGTTGCCTTCGCATAATTTTCCCTTGCATTAATTCTCAGCAAACCCAAGTTATGGGTATAATATTCCTCTTGGTACTGCTTTTCAAAATGGAAACGATGCCTCCAAATAGCAATAACGATTTTGTGTGTGTGTGTGTGTGTGTGTGTGTGTGTGTGTGTGTGTGTGATTTCTTCGCTCTTAGGCAAAGGAAGGACTATGCTTTTATTTATTTCATGTTTTTTTTTTTTTAAATAATAAGCATGAGGAAGTTGCAGGATTTAATTTTGGCTGAGAAGATAACCGGGAAGGTGTCGTTTGTCCCTCGAAGTTACTGTTTGCGTGTTCTCCAGCCCCCTTTGGCTTAATCTCTCTAAACAGATAATTTAGTGGCTTTTTGAGAAAGCACCCGAAGTGCATGGCAAATGTTAGTGCACTCCAGGGATGAATTCAAGATGGATTGGAATCTTACTCTGTGTGTGATGCAACGCTCAGTGTTTACGTGCGCTTAAATCCACAGCGATGTCCATATAAATTACAGGCAAAAAACTTCCCTCTGTGGGGTCTTTAAACTGATCTATATAGGCAGCAGAAAGGCTCCATAGCGTCCTGGAGGTCGTGTCCTGTTTTGGTGATCAATCTTCTCTCCCACGTTTCTCCAGCAGGGGTTAAATCCCAAGATGCCAGGTGGAATCGGCTCACTTGGGGCTGTTGAGTTTGCAAAGTACGGGCAGCTGCTGAGACTTCAGATAGAGGAAAAGGTGGGTTATGGTGCAGGGGTGGGCTTCTGGGGGTTTGCAGGGAGAGACGTGGCATGGGAAGAATACTGTAAAATCTGCATTCCCTCTCCATCCCACTAACCTGCTTCCCAGTTCTGTTCTCCTGTGCAGGGCAACAAAAGAAAACCCAGCTGATCAGCTGGGACTTGGGAGGCAGGGAATAGATGGGAGTGTGGCTTGGTGGGCATGGTAGGGGAAGGATATACTGCAAAATCCCCATTCCCTCATCACTCCACTAACCTGCTTTTCAGCCCCATTCTCCTGTGCAGGGCAAGCAAAGGAGACCCAGCCAATCAGCTGGGACTTAGGAGGAAGAGAATTAGATGGGGGTGGGCCCAGTCAGAGGTGGTATTTGCCAGTTCTCCAAACTACTCCATATTTCCATTACTGGTTCTCCAGAACTGGTCAGAACTGGCTGAATATCACCTCTGGTGCTCAATGGGGTTTGAAATGCTTAAGTACAATTAGACCAGGGCCCAATTTCGTGCAAGTTTAAGAGAGGACTTCCTGCTTCACTCAACTTGATTTAAGTCTATTAAGAAGGGTTTTTTTTTTCCCCCTCCATCAGAAAGCATTAGCTATAATTTAATATTGTTGTGTTTTCCCCTCTTCTTTAAATGAAAAATGGCAAGGAATGTACAACCGCAGCTCTCGTGAAATAATAACCCTAAATCAAGAAATTGCACACCACCATTCTGATAAGGAATTAGAATGTTGAAACTCACGATGGGAAAATGTTTCAAGTGCAGCACCTCAGAGAGTTAATTAAGCCTTAAGTTAATTGGCAACGATCTTATCATTGGATGGAAAATACAACTGATGATCTTATTTGCACTTAAACAGAATAACCGGGGTCATTATAAGACTTCTTGGTGCATTATTGACTGAATTATAATTTCTTAATTAATTTTGATTGACTTTCAAAGCATCTAGCTGTTTGACTTTTTAATTCTCTGCCTTCTTATCACCTGGGAGGAGAAAGACTCAAAAGCTGTTTACCTTACAAAGCTGTGTTCACAGCACCCACACTGACAATTTCTTGGCCTTAGTAATTTTGTTGTCTTTTTTAATCAAGTTCAGTTCTGGTGTTCTTTTCCCCCTTTTTCTTTTTCAGGAAAACCTGCTGGTGTATTCAGAATCAGACTACCTTCTTGGCTTCAACAGAGATAGTCAATGATCCCAGCCATGGCTATGATAGGATGACTGATGTATTTGGTTGTAGATTGGGTTAAGCAATCATTTGGAAGGCCCAATTTGAGCTCGGCTGGGTTGGTAAATCCAGTCCATTGTATTTTACTCCATGAGTTGTGCTTAAACGAACTCTCAAGCCTGAGAATTCTGGAAATCCAAGCAGTTCAAATCAATATACAGATTTATTGCAAGCTTAAGCTCTCTACAAGAATCTGAACTACTAACAGTCAAAGCAAATTGGTGGTAGATAAGAATCAATGGAATTCATGGTGGGTGGGACTTAAATCTCTTGTGGGTATGAAGGGATTCGAGACTGATGACATGTTTGACTCCTCCCACTGGCTGAGCCTGGTCATCTCCTACATAAACTGTGACTTAGTGCCAGGTTTTATTCATGAAGAAAATGAATCTGAGCCTCTGTCCAATCTGTTTTAACCTGCCTAAACAGCCACATACACCTAGCTACAAAGCAAGAGAAGGATCAAGAGAAAAACATCTGGAGTACTTCCTTGATTTGTAACCATCTTCACCTAGATGGAAGCAATTCCACCAAGTATTTGAACTCAACTGACTTACTGATTATAAGATTAATGCCCCAGCTTTCATTCAAGTATTCAAACCAGAGATTGTAGCACTGTTACCTCTAATTTTCCCCACAACAATCCTGTATGATAGCTCAAGAGAGAAAAAGTTATTGGTTGAAAGAGGGTCAAGAGAGAAAAAGTTATTGGTTGAAAGTCATCCAGTGAAGTTCTAATAAGTAAAGGTAGACTTGAATTAAAGGTTTTCTCATGTCCAATTCAAACACCCAACTTCATCATCAACACTATGTTGACTCCCTATCATTCCCACCCCACTCCTTCCTTGCTTCCTTCCTTCCTTCCTTCCTTCCTTCCTTCCTTCCTTCCTTCCTTCCTTCCTTCATTCCTTCCTAGAATCCAATGACTATAATAAGTCATTTAGCGCTTACATTGATCTTTGGAAGAATGTAAACAGTGGTTTTGAAGGATTATTGGTACATCTCTAGAATACAACATTCAATTTCATGAAAAGTCTTAATCATCCATGCTGGATTAATTGGGTTTTGTAGTGCCACTTCTCTGGAGGACATTGGATGGGATAAGAGCATTGCATGGTGGAATAAAAGGAAGAGGTAGATATTTTTTGATGGCTTTAACTTTTTTAAAAAAACCCACAATCTTGCAGCCATCACACATCTTTAGTGTGACATAATTTTACAAGGATTTCTTTTAAGTTGGGTGGTGTAGGCAAAATTTCTTTTTTTATTCTGTCCATGGGCAATCTCCCAGTAGTGAAAACATTTGCATATTACTCAGTTTCCTTTACCGGAGGACATTATTTCAAGCAATATAAGAGAAGTCGTGCTAGAGCTTCCAACATACAGTCATATAGTTTCATGGCGGATAATATAGCAGAGTACCACACTGAGCCACATAAAACAGCATTTAGTTTGCTGTTAAATCAGCTTCCAGATCAAGCAACAGCAGATTCCCATTTCTAGTTTTGTTTCATTTCACATTCACTGAGTGAGCAGCCAGAAAATGCAAGGATGGCATTCATCTATTTCCTAATGTGTTCATCTGCATCGTCTCTGGAACTGAGGATCTAGGTGGCAGCTACTTAATGGACATTGTGCATTTTCTCAAACCACAGGACCATCTGATGGAGTGACAAAACCAAGCGAATGGGGGAATTCATCAGTTGGTTGGCACTCAAGGAATTTGGGGAAGGGGGCTTTGTTTGTTTATTGATGGGTTGAATGCTCATGTCAAATCGCTGAAAGCCTCTGGGAAGGATGTGTTGCAGGCCATAGGATGATTCAACATATTAGAGTGGGGATTTCCAAATTTGGCACCTTTAAGACTTGTGGACTTCAACACCAGAATTCCTAAGTTGGTCATGCTGGTTGAGGAATTCTGGGAGTTGAATACTGAGAAATAGAATAATAGAGTTGGAAGGGCCTTGGAGACCTTCAACTCCAGCCCACTATACCATTTCAGACAAATAATTATCCAACATTGTCTTAAAAACTTCCAGTGTTGGAGCATTCACAACTTCTGGAGGCAGGTTGTTCCACTGATTAATTGTCTTCACTGTTAGGAAATGTTCTCCTTAGTTCTAAGTTGATTCTCTCCTTGGTGAGTTTCCATCTGTTGCTTCTTGTCCTGCCCTCAGGGGCTTTGGAGAATAGCTTGACTCCCTCTTCTTTGGGGCAGCCCCTCAAATATTGAAACACGGTTATTATGTCACCCCTAGTCCTTTCATTCAACTAGATATACCCAATTCCTGCAACCATGGAAGTCCACCAATCTTAAAGTTACCAAGTTTGGAGACCGACACTTACTGTCCAAATGTAATAGCATTGATCTCCACACCTAATTATGAGGAATTTTCCCTATATCATATCATTCGCAGGAAACATCACATTTCCAGTATTATCCTTGCTGGGAATATTTAGATGTGGTTAATTAGATGAGGGATTTGCTCTGAGACTTAAAGGATGGTGGACTAATCAAGAGCAGAGAAACTAATTTGGAAATCTTTTAATCTTCCTGTGTCTTTGGAAAGGGTGATCATGTAAACAATTGAAGTCAATAATGGGAAAATGAAATATTGTCCAATATATCCTGGTCACCAAGATCAAAAGATCTCAAACAGGTTTTTTCATTAGACTCCAAAAACTAGAAATGGAATAAATGACAGAGAGTTTTGTGCTAATTATTGCCGGAATCCAAACTGGCCCATTTTGTGACTTTGTTCTGTTTCCCCTTTTTGTTCTGTATTTGAATGTTTGAAATGAAATTCAAATGCGATTGAGCACTTGTAATTAGGTTATAATTCAAGCTATTGTGGAGTATATTTTAAAATCTCTATTTAGCTCTACATTTATAACACCATAAGCTGTTCTCTAGCCCCAAAGGAAGAAAGGGAGGGGATATTAATTCAGTGTTTATAAAGTGGAAATTAGTTTAACGAGTTTAATTCAGAAACCGAAAGATGAGTTTCACATTTATCTCTAATAGTTCTCTGAACAGAGAGCTTAGTTGCCTTGTGATGTTGAAAAGGATGGAGATTACAAAGTTAAGAACACAGAAGATCCTGGAAGCTGGATGAGACCAAGAGCCTGTCTAATCCAGCATTCTGGATTACATGATGATGCCATTGATCCACTCAGGAAGATGGAGGAGAAGCTTGGAGAAGATAGCCAAACTTCCTCATTGCTTCTAACCCACTACCATCATCATTGGCCTGATCCCTCAGGAATTGTGTCTGGTTGAGATTTTGGATGATAAGTAAGTGGTAAGCTTCTGCCAGCTGGGCAACATTTGCTTCAAACATATGGCCAATGTCTGTGTGGAAAACCGGCCATGAACTCTACAATTTCTTTTTTTTTTTAAACAAATTTTTATTGATTTTAAAGATAAAACAACACATCATTAACTATTAAATACATAAACACATAAAACCTCTTAACATTGTAAATCCTTACAAGTCAAACAAAACATTATTTTTATACAGCATAATTCCAATTTATCCCATCTCCATATGGACACACAAACATCTTTCAGCAAATTTCTCATTTTTTCTCTTTACTCCTATTCAATTTCATTTCTCTTCTATATTTATCCATTTTATAGTCATCATATTCTTTTCTTTCTGGCTTGTATAAATTATTCTCATCTAACATTCCTCCAAGGTTTTATTGATTCTTTCCTTTTTTTTTTTTTTTTATAAAAAACAAATTTTGTTAGTTTTACCATAAGCACAATACACAAACATACAAACACAAAACATAAACAAAACTAAAAGATCTTTTCTGAAGGTTGTCTGTTCCCGGGTTAAAACTCTTTACACAGACACAAATTCAAACATCATATTCAACCCATATCTCCTTCCAAATCTTATTATCATTTTCTTTTTTATATATATATATAAAAACCATTTTTATCAGTTTTATAAAAACAATGCACAAAGAATCAAGGCATAGCAGCTTATAAATTCTTTTCTAAGAAAAAATAATAATAATAGACCAATAAGGCATAACATTTCCAGATTATAATATCAATATTTCATATAATATTAACTTCATATCTTGTCCCTACTTCTCTTTTCCATCCAAATTATTTATTAATTAAAATTTTATTGCCTTTTATCAATATACAAAATCCAAAAAAAAAAAGCATATATATCCTTCCATATCTTATTACCATTTTCAATAACATTCTTTGTCTGTTCTATTTCCAATTATCCATTCATCTTTTTTTTCTTTTACTATACTTCTCCTGTACACCAATTGGAGTAACATCTATAACTCATTACCCTAACTTAGAAATACTACATATAGCAATCTTTCTTGGGATTCTGTTTAAAAAAAATTCTAAAATTACATAATAAATTTTATATTCTAAATATACATATAAAAACACACTCTTATATACCCTCCAGAATCCCTCTTTTAATCTAAATTAAATTCACCCATTGTCTCTAAATAAACTTTTTTTCCTTAGGTCTTGCTTCCCCCCATTAAGGCTTCTCCTCCCCCCCTTTCTCTCTTGCTTATTCTTCTCCTTGCCCTTTCTACCCCTTTGCTTTTTCTCTTCGCTTTTCTTGCTCCTTTTCCTTTGCTTTCTAACCTTGCCTCCATCTTTTCGCTCATTTTTCTCTCTTTTGGTTGTTTTTATAATTCTTAAAATCCCCTTTTTCTTATCCTTTTTCTCCTCCTCTCCAGAAGGGACCCATTGTTCATCAAAGATGGCTTCTTCTTCCTCTTCTTCCTTGTCCCAGTCCTTCTGCTGCGTAATCAACTTTTCAAAGGAACATAACGCCATTTCTAAAAATTGAAACAAAGCGCCCAAAGTATCTTCTTTTTTATATTTTTGATATTCAATCTCTAGTTCATCCACAGACGATGCCATTATGAAAAGGGAAACTTTTTCCAAAACAACCACAAGTATTTTTAATCAAAGACAATCAAAAGCAATTAAAAAAAGAGAAAAAAAAAAGTTCCAAAAGTTAATACTTTTCTTCCTTCTTCTCTTTCTCTTTCTGAATTAATTTTTAATCAAAGAGGTCCAATTACCATATATCTTCTTTTGGGATCCACAAAGACGTTCTAATCAATCTCCTCCTTTTTCAGCTTCTGCTCCAATTTTTTTTTTCTCCCTTCCCACTTGCAATGAGAATTTTAATAATCAAAAATCCATACCTCCAGCAGAGATTTTCCAATTTCTCACATTTTTCAATGTCCAAAAATCCCTTTGTCTCTTATCTTAGCTTTCAAAACAATCCACTTTCAATGTCTAATATATCCAAATATTTCTGCTTTTTCCGTGGGGTGGGAGAGTAAAAAAAAAAAAAAAAAAATCCCTTTAACAGCTTCTCCGCCGCTTTTCGCTCTTCTTAGGGATACAATGTATCCTCCAGCAACAAACAGCTCAATTCCAGGCAATTTAAAAGGTGTTACTTGACCCGGCTCAGACAGAACTTTCACTCTTCACACTTCCTCCAGCACAGTTCTTACCCGGTTGCTGGCTTCTTCGTGGCGGCCATTGCTGACCGCCACTCCACCGCCTTGGGAAAAAGGGGTTTTCCCGGAGAAAGGGGGGGTCTGCGATGCCCCCACCTCCCTTTCCGACTCCCCTCTGTCTTCAGCTGTCCCTACAGGGCAGCCATATCCCCCTGACCCATCTGGATCGGGGGTACCTCGACGGCTAGCACAGCAGGAATCGCGAGCTGTCGCGAATTCCTGCTGCCCCGGAGCCACGCAAACCGGAAGTTCCTAACTCTACAATTTCTATGTTTCTTCAAGGAAGGGTGCAACATCAATCAATCAATAGAACAAGAAAATATAAAAGACAGAAAAACACACCAGTATAGAGAGGCTTCACAAAATCAAACCGAATTCACCATGGTGGAAAAGGAGAAGAATATTTTAGCCTGGCACTGACATTGTATTGAGCTAAAGTCAGAAGGGTCTCCATATAACCAGTTGCCTTACTTAATTAGAGGAAAGTCCTCTTGAGTTGACTTGAATGGCCTGATAGAAATGTATCATGAGAAATAACCTTGACATGGTCCCCAAAATCTTAAACTGGCTTTTTTTTCTCAAGGGACAAACTTCCAGAGATGGTTTTGTGAGCCCTGAGAAATAATAGCTAAAATATCTGAGTATACGTAAGTCCAGGGGTGGGATCCAAAAATCCCAGGAACTGGTTCTCTGTCCTGTTGGTGGGCATGACCTACCAGAACTTCCAGGATGGCCATTTTTCACTTTCCTCAGTCCGGAGGCTTCTTTGTTGCCTCTGGGAAGGCGAAAACAGCCTTCCTGGGCTCCAGAAGGCCTCTGGAAGCTGGAAACAGACCCATTTACGGACTTCCAGAACTTCTGGTTTGGCCTATTTTTTGCCCTCCCAGAACCTCCATGTAGACCTACACTTACTTGTATCCAAAATGGGCCACATGGAGACTCCTGGGAGGGGAGGGGCCGGGTAGGCGGGGCCAGCTAGTCGGTTCAACTACCGGTACAGTGAACCAGATGAAAATTTAACATCCAGTTCACCTGAACCAGTCCGAACCAGTAGAATTCCACCTCTGACATAGTCTAAAATAAAGATGGTTGAAGAGAGGTAGGATCTTCAAATGTTTAAGGGATTGTCCTGCTTATGGTCGACTGGAGCAGAACCAATGGTTTGTTATAAGAAATAAGGTTAAACATGATATCAGAAGGAACTTCCTACGTTTAGAAGTTCCCTGGAACAAGATGAGGCCTGGACTAGGGAGTTGAAACAAATACTAGATAGTCCATTTCAGAGACGGGGTAATTGACTTTAGGTCAATCACAAGTTGTTTCTACTTAAAGTTCTTTCCAGTTCTGTGATTCCATGATAGCACAAGCATACCAAAATGATGGCTCACCAAACACTCTTTCTTGGAAGCTCAGTTATCACACCCAATATATCCAGCTTCTGTTTCGACTCATTTTTTTTCCTACAGGATCTAATTGTTGACTCAACTTTTCCAGAGCTCCTTAAGTGATTTCACAACTGCTCACTCTACTTGGACACTGTTGCTATGCTTGGGATCTGGAGCCCTTGTGGGTTGGGGCTTTCAAAGTCTTGACTTTGCTTTTATTGAAAGCGGTGGGGAGTGGAGCGTATCCTGAGGTCATAAATACAAAGGGAGGCTTGTCAGTTGTGTTTTCATGATCCATCTTCTCAAGTGGATGTCTGCGTGGGATTCCTACCATAGCCAGATTAATTGAGCTGAAGACGTTCTCCCAGAGGGAAAAATCCTTATGGCTGCATAGAAGCCATGGTGGTTTAGAAGTTCCCTCTCATTCACATAAGAAAAAAAAAAAGGTATTTATTAATAGGCAATTTTTGTAAGCTAAATGACAAAAAGACTTGCATCTGGAGCTCTTCTGAGGAAGGCCACAGCTGGATGGTTAGGGCACACACAGTGTCAATTCAGACAGTCACTGAGTCAATTTCTGCTTGAAATGATGGAGAAAAACATCTGCCTAAAACTCTGGGGAGGCCCCACCCGGCCTCTGTTGACAATGCCGAGCTACATGGAGCCTGTGATCTGAAGCTGGTGTTTTTCTCTTCTGCTGAAGCTTGAGGTTTCTCAAAGGAACTGGTCTCTTTGGGGAGGAACAAGTCAAAGTTTTCCCTAAGCACAGGCTGAGGAAATTAGGACCAGGGTTTCTGCTATTTACACTTCTGGACAGATGTTGTTTCAGCTGACCGAGTTTAATTAAAGATTTGTGGAGATTGACAAAGCCTGTTCTGTAGTTGTCTTGGATTTCCTGAAGGAATATGGTTGTGTATCTTAGAAGGTCTTTCCCTAATTCTGCATCCATTGGCTTCTGTTAGATCACAGATGGAGATCTTCTAAGACCAAGGGTGGTATTACAACTCCTGGTAGGGTTGCCATAGGCGTTTCCACTGACTTGTACTCAGTTGAGAGTGACTGCATCACATAACTTACAATAAGTTGTCCATCCACTTCCTCCTGAAAGTAAGAGCCTGTAGATTATATATGGAGGAGAAAAATTGAATGAGATGTGTCATTGTACCATGATTTCTTTTAGTAGATATTGATAAATATGCAAAGTAGTAACTCTCGGGTATTCATCATAACCTCCAAATCTGGCCCCAAGCTCTTAATTGTCAATAGTTGCTTTAGCAATAGCAATAGCACTTAGACTTATATGCCGCTTTACGGTGCTTGACAGCCCTCTCTAAGTGGTTTACAGAGTCAGCCTATTGCCCCCAACAACCTGGATCTTCATTTTACCCACCTCAGAAGGATGGAAGGCCGAGTCAACCTTGAGCCTGGTGAGAATTGAACTGCCAAATTGCAGGCAGCTGGCAGTCAGCAGAAGTAGCCTGCAAGCAGTACTGTATTCGAACCACTGCAGCTCATGGTTTGCTTGTATAGCATTTTCCCATGATCTTCATTTCTATTAGTGATGATTCCAGAAAACAGTCTGCCCCAATTATATAAAATAGGAACTTTAGAACAGGGATCTCCAAGCTGGCTGAGGAATTCTGGGCATTGAAGTCCACAAGTCTTAAAGCTGCTAAGGGAGAAGACCCCTGCTTTAGAAAGCTGCAGCTCACAAATCTATTCATGTGTGCGAACTGCATGCAATTCATCCAAATACCGGGAATAATCCAGGTTATTTAGAGGCTTTCAAGATTTACATTGATTTCATTCAAGAACAAATGCAGAAGGTCTGGGGCGCATTCCTAGTACCTCCAGTTTATAAGGATGAAGCCGTCATCATATCTAGGGGATTGGAGAGGTCCTGGAGAAAGATGGGAAGACATGGCTAGTCTTCACGGTCAATCTGAAAAAAAAAAAGTAGAGTCCTCTTCAAGTCAAGTTTAATTTGTGATGACTTTGTGCACCCATCCATATAGCCATCCATATAGTAGGTCAGGGTTGAACTAGGCTCTCTAAACTTGGTGGTTTTCTTGCAGACATTTCATTATCCAACTAAATGACATCATCAGTGAACTTACATAATTGGCTAATGAAATGTCTTCAAGAAAACTATCAAGCTCAAAGAGCACCAAGGACCCAAAGTTGCTGCCGCCGCCTCCTCCTCCTCCTCCTCCTCCTCCTCCTCCTCCTCCTCCCTTCTAACACTGATGATATTATCCAGTTGGGTCATGAAATGTCTGCAAGAAAACATCTACGCTCAGATCATTGCCTTCGCCTAGGATATTTTTGGAACTTCTAAATCTAGCTAAGAAGCTGGTATTCCGCCAAGTATTAAGCAGGTACAGCCTTGCTTAGTTCTCAGACAGAAATGTGCCTAATAATTTTACTAGAGTCATTTGTGGCAGGGAGTATGAGAAAGGACCATATTATTGGTTCTATTTATCCAACCAAATTTCAGATTTGGGCACAGTTCCATGAGGTTTTTATAGACAGGGTTATTCTGATTTAGTAAGTATCTTTAATGTTCATTTGAAGTAGAGCAGAAATATTTTATCTCCCTTTAATTGTGCAGCCAATCTTTCCAAGCCTACATAGGTTAGATTTGTTTTAAAATTAAAGGTGGAAATTAAATATACTTGTTAGTTATCTACATTCAGTCTCTCTCTCTCTCTCTCTCTCAAAAATGACCTCATTAATTCTCCTGCACTTTAAGAGCAGATATTTTGAGAGCTGCAATAAATTTCTCCTTATAAACAACTGTCATTTTATATTTTATATATGCTCATGCATTTGCGGTATATAGTTATCCTTTAGAATTATGTGCAAATATAACCATGCAATTAAATTTGATTTAATGTTCTGAAATAATCCAGCATGATTACAGCAGGGGTCTCAGGTGATCTTAAGAAGTGATATTTTGGATTTATTGCACAACAGCATGGGATGAAAACACTTTTAAGGGGAGCAATTAGATGTTTCTGGTCAGCCTCTGTTTAGCTGTCATATAATGCTATGAAACTTGACAATCAGAAAACAATCCATTTCTTAGCAAAAATAAAAATAGAGAAAAAACAAATCTACAGGGTTGGATCCAAAGAATGAAAGAGAAGGAAGGAAGGAAGAACTTATCACTTTCCCTGAATCTAAGATACTTCATTACTCACTAGGTGCAACCAACAGTAAAAATGTCATGTGAAATGATGCTCTGGATTTACACCTGTGAGTTCTTTTCTCCAGATTATTTCTTTTAATGCAGCAAAACTCAACCCTGTTGAAGTGAGGGTAGGAGGGAGGGAGGGAGGGGAGGAAGGAAGGAAGGATATTTGGATGGGAGTCTTCCAGAAATTGTCAAGGATATTGACCACACTGGTGAACTGCAACATTCTGAATGAAGGCAAGTGGGAATGGTTTCTGCATTGTTGTTGAGAAAATAGCATAGGTATATTTTTCATGTAGTTCACAGAAGTCAAATTCAAGTTGAGAGATGCTTACTTCCCCTCAAATTTAGGACTCCATCTAGATCACTAATTAACAACCTTAAATTAAGGGTGTAACCTTAAGTTAAACCCAGTAACATCTGAAGGAGCCCAAGTTGCACTCAACTGAATTGTTCAACCAGCCAACTTCTGTTTTTCGCCTTCTCTTTGGGTTGTCCAAAACATTACCATGGATTTGAAAGTCTAGTAGGACTAATAGTGAAAAATGAATGGCAAATAAATAGAGGTCTTTTTTATCATTTGAAGTTCATTGGAATGGCATGTATACAATAGTTCACCTTCCCGTAAGCATTCAGAGCAGGAAAAAAATATGGATGTTGCTACTCCTAAATAAATAAATGAAGTGCACATAGATATCTGACGTGTGAAGGTCCATGAGTTCAATTCTTAGTAGAAGGTTTGAAGCCACTGGTGGGATTCAAATAATTTACCAGCCAGTTCTCTGCCCTAATGATTTCTTCCAACAACCAGTTCACCAAACTGCTCAGAAAGTTAACAACCAGTTCTCCTGAACTGGTATGAACTGGCTGAGTCCCATCACTGTTTGAACCCTACAGTATAACA
Organism: Hydrophis major; assembly: GCA_033807585.1. Classification (NCBI taxonomy): domain Eukaryota; kingdom Metazoa; phylum Chordata; class Lepidosauria; order Squamata; family Elapidae; genus Hydrophis; species Hydrophis major. Next base: position 24,455,171 of record CM066335.1, read on the forward strand.
TCTGTCCCCTTATGTCTGATGAGTTCCAAATGAAACTAGTCATGTCTTCTGGGGTTCCAAATAATTTATCATTTCAAAGTGGTTGTGCCTTATTTAATTTCACTTCTGCCCAATTAACTCATTTCACCAATGGTCAATTTGATGCAGGCAAGCCACAATTAGCTCACATGTTAATTTGTACCTCTGAGCCAACACCCAGGGAGTCTCATGGTTGACCATGTTGAACTCTGTCTCGCCTGCCTGTCTTAAAATAATTATGGAAACAATTAATTAATCTCATACATCAGATTCTAATTCTGAAGATCTCCTTATCATGACATTTTAATACATTACATTTCCCTCTCAGAATGAATTTTATTCATGGAGCCTGGCTTTTAATTCATTGCAACTACATAGGTGGGTGTTTGTGTCAATTCATTGCTAAGTCTCACACTCATTCATCAACGGCTTAATCAACTGCCACTTCTTGCTAGATGCTGAATAAGGGAATTGGTCGCCAAGAGCACAAAGAAATATCTGGAGTCTATGTAGCATTTGGCCATTGTCTAAGCTGAGCCCACACTAAGAGCTGTAAGAGTCATCACACTCTACTGAGCTGAAGAAGCTTCTTGGATAAGAAGCAAAAAGTCTTCAAAGAAAAAACCAAAAAGTCCAGTTGCCTTCTGAAAAAATATCTTTGGGACAACCATGACCTGGATGACTGAGAATCTCTACGGACTTTTAGCTATACAATTTGGGGTGAATACTCTGAATGGTGTGTGAGTAAAAATGGACTTCCAGAGGAAAAAAAATGCAGGCAACAGGAACCAGGAGCACCACTTAGGTGACCCTGAGGACACAGATAAACCTCCAAGTGGCCTCAATGACCCTCTAAAAAGATGCAACTGACCAGCTGTCTGCAAGGAATATAAATCCTTCCATTCCTCACTATCCTGTCAGAGCTGAAGAAGCTTCTTGGATGAGAAGCGAAATGTCTTCAAAAAAAAAACACAAGGAAGTCCAGTTGCCTCCTGAAAAAGCACCTTTGGGACACCACTCACTATTGTTTTATGAGAAGGGTTTCAAGTCAACTCAAGCCAGGAATCAAACTATTCATCACTCTGTAGCAGAGTCCTTAGTGCTTTCTGAGCTTGGTTATTTTCTTGCAGATGTTTCATCACCCAACTAGGTAACATCATCATAATGAACCATTTGAAAGAAAGCAACCCAGCTCAGAGGAGACCAAGAGCCCCACAATTCAACCCTGAGCTACAAATACTCTTTTCTATCATCTTCCTTTGGCTCCATGCAAATACTCTCGTAACTTGTCAGTCAGTTACCTCAGTCCATCAAAAACAGCAGGTTTGATTATCTTCCTTCCTTCTTCTCTCAGTAACTGAAATATAACATTTCAGATAGTTTATACAAGAACTGGTAGTCCATTGATGCCCACGAGCAGTTAGCTCTTCTCCTTTATTCAACTTGACTGTTTCTAAGTAAACTTAAATATTACGGAATGGTTTTAGTGGATTTCTTCCAAAGAAAACATGCCATTTGGAAATTTCCGTAGCCTTCAAACAACATACCTTTGACAGCAGTAGAATGAGTATAATGTTATATTCAATCACAGAACCAGAGCAAAATCATACCCTGATTTTAGTAAGAGCTATCTAGCATTTGCTGCCGTAAACCAACCAGAGAAAAAGAGGGATTCCATGCTGGTTTAAAAGATCCACTTGAATGATGAGGAGAATCTCAGAGCAACACCAAACAGGAAAGAAATTGGGTAAACAGTGACATACCAGTTCATAAGCTTACATAGATTGTCCTCAATTTATTATCACAATCGGGGCCACAATTTCCAAAGTGGTTCTTAAGTGAGTCATGTCTGATTTTAAAACAACTCAAAGACGGAACCAAGGTGAATAGGAATCAAACAATGATGCAGTGAAAGCCATGGCCTATAGCAGGGGTCTCCAACCTTGGCTCCTGGAAGCCTGGCGGACTTCAACTCCCAGAATTCCACAGCCAGCTTTGCTGGCTGTGGAACTCTGGGAGTTGAAGTCCGCCAGGCTTCCAGGAGCCAAGGTTGGAGACCCCTGGCCTATAGAAATAAATGCAGGTAGTCCTTGCTTAACAAGCACAAATGGGACACACAGGAAGTGCAATTCCTGGGAAGAACAAAAGAATCCCTTCCTCCGTCCAAAGGAGAATAAAGGTTGAGATTCAACCAACATGTGGGTTCAGGATGGGGGGAGAGAAAGGGATTAAAGGGGAATGGGCTCAACCAACATGTGGGTTCAGGATGGGGGGAGAGAAAGGGATTAAAGGGGAATGGGCTCAACCAACATGTGGGTTCAGGATGGGGGGAGAGAAAGGGATTAAAGGGGAATGGGCTCAACCAAGATGAGGGCGCAGGATGGGGGAAGATTAAGAGATTTGTGGGTGAGTTGCCATGGGATGACCTGGCAGGCAGAAGAGAGATAGTATGGCCTTTCCCCAAAACAATTCTCCTTGCTCTTAAGAATGAGCGTTCTCTCCAACAACAAAGTTCTCTCTCTCTTGGAAGAAAAGTTCATTGCAATTCAGTGAGATGTCTGTCTCAACTTGCAACCAAGCTCAGAGAGCACCAAGGACCTCCTCAAAGAAGATACTGCCAGAAGTGTGTGGTGCTGAAGTAGTTTTACACACACACACACACACACACACACACACACACATCCCACACCCTTGCAATTTTGTTTCCCTTGTTTGGTTGGACCAGACTCGAGGGGGGAAAAAAATCAAACCTTGTTAATATGCGGCACTATAGGGGTATTTCTTTTTCCTACCTTTCCTCCTCCTCCTTCTCTTATGAAAATAGCAATTACTTGCTTACAGATACAAAAAGGATTCTACTGACCTAAACAGAACGCAGACAAATTATTCTGATCTCTCTCAGGCAATTCGGATGATGGGGAACTTGCTATTAACTTGAGCCATTGGCACATTTTAATAATGAATCGTACCACTGTGCTGTTGGCCCAGGTATACGTGTCATACTTTATTTTCAGTATCCATCTACGACTGCCACCCTCAAACTAATTAAATTGCTCACAAAAGGCTGCACTTCCAGCAGACAGAGATAGGGAAAAAAACCTGCCAATTCAGGCCAATGTTTTTCTGCTGTGGAATGCCAAATGATTGGGAGGAGGAGGAGGAGGAATAAGGAGGAGGAGAAGGAAGAAGAAGACAAGGAGGAGGAGGAGGAGGAGGAGAAGGAGGAGGAGAAGGAGGGAGGAGGAGGAGAAATATCAAAATAACTTATTAAAAATATCACAAGTAAACATTTTTATTTGTTTGCTTTGTGTATCCAGAAAAAAAATATGGAAATACAACTTCTAGCTTATCTCTTAAATTTTGACTCTATAAATTCCCACAATCTCTATATGCCTGTTCAAACATTTTTAAAAAGTTTTTGTTCTTGAATTCTCCAAAAACCTGTTCCCTTTGAGGTGAAGATACATAGAAGACTAGTGGTTCAATGCACGAGTGTTTAAACATGGTAGCAAAATGTGTGAAGAAATTAACAATCCTATTTCCTTTCTCCATTAATGGTTGGGCAGATGTCCTATGTGATAATTTATCTTGAAGGAGCATCATGTATGGTTCTACCAACCTATTTCCCTCACCACCTAACAACCTTAAGAGGTAGTTTAGACTAAGAATTAGTAAATGGTTAGTAACATTTAACTAGCAAACTTCATGTAGAAATTTGAAACTTGCTTTCTCAACTTCTAGCCTTAGTTCCACCATCCAGAAGAAGAGAGGGATGGTGGAAACACAGGTGAGCCACGAAGTATCTTTTTCTTCCCCTTTCATTTTTGGAACTCATCTAAGTATACTTGTGAGTTTCTGGATTGTAAAACCGGCCAATAAATCAAGCAGGAGAAGGGTAACAGGGAAAGACACAGCTGTATAAATAGAAAAAGGTTTCCTGAAAAGGAACACAGCCTGTGCGAATTTTCAAGCTCAGTGGTAATTTCTAACTAAACATTAATCACATGTAAAAATATACTCATGATTGCTACCAAATTAAACAAAACTGGACAACCTGATAGCGTGTCTCCCACGGACCACACGAGAAGAAAATGTCCTTTTAGGGAGCAAGGATGTAAATCCAAGAAGTTCCCTTCATCCTTGGCTTAATCTTTTCTCTCTTTTAATCAACAGATATTTGTTCATGGTATCACACCAGATTAAGTTCTAATTCTTTTTTTTTTAACATTCCAGAAATTACCATTCTCACGAGGCAAAAGGGCCCACCATTATTAGGAAAATTGCCTTTTCTCACAGCCACTTAAGATAATAATGAAGACATTCTGTGCTTCTATATTAAAATGAGGTAGCAGAAAAGATTTCCTTATCTTTTACCCATCTGCTATCCTGATTTGGAAAGAGAAATGGAAACATACAATAAATATATTAAACTAAATAAATAAACACAACAGCCGATGAAGTGTTATTTTAATCATTTATGCCATGATATGTTTGTTTTCCCAGCGCTGATTCTTTATGATCAAAGCCCAGCTTAGTTGTAGGACCCTGATTGACCAGTGCTGATCTTGGTCAAAATTGAGTTAAGAGAAGAGAAATGAAGAAGATTAGGGGACTGGAGGACAAAGAATCTGATAAACAGTTGTGAGAAGTAGGTATGTCTAATATAATGAAGAGAAGAAGTAAGGATGATATGATAGCCGTCTTCTAATACTTGAGGGGCTGTCACAGAGAAGAGGAGGTCAACTTTTTCAAGAGGCAAACTAGACTTTCTATTTTTTCTTTGAAGACATTTTGCTTCTCATCCAAGAAGCTTCTTCGGCTTTTCTCAGAAGCTTCTTCAGCTTCCCTCAGAATTTTAGAAGCTTCTTGGATGAGAAGTGAAATGCCTTCAAAGAAAAACCAGAAAGTCCAGTTTTCTCTTGAAAAAGCACCTTTGGGATAACCATGACCTGGATGATGGAGAATCTCCATAGACAGGAGGTCAACATATTTTCCAAAGCACCTGAGGGTGATATGAGATGGTCAGAGAAAGAGCCATCCTAGAACTAAGGAGAAATTTCCTGATAGTTAGGACAATTAATCAGTGCAAAGTCTTGCCTCCAAAAGTTGTGGATGCTTCATCACTGGAGGTTTTCCAGAAGAGATTGGACAGCAATTTATCCAGAAAGGTATAGGGTCTCCTGCTCAAGCAGGAGGTTGGACTATAGGACCTTCCAGAGTCCCTTCCAACTCTGCTTTCTGCAGTCTGCCTTCTGGTTGAGACAAAGAAGTCAAAAAGGGTTTTGTAAGAAGCCAATCCCAACCCACTTCCTTGTTATTACCATGGAGGTTGATTTTGATCCAAGAAAGACAATTTTTAGATAAGCAGAATTATAGAGCCTACCCAATGGTTGGCCAAAGACAACAAATCTTTAGAGGGAAAATGTTAGAAAGATGATAAACTCAGCCACCAAACATTATTGAGTCTGCTTAGTGGCTGCAGAGAGTGATGGCTGAAAGCGATGGACTAGAGTTGGCTTCAAAAAGGAACATTTTGATGGCAACCTGGTTGCAAAACCCTGTATCCTTTCCCTCTGAACTCAGCTATTTATGTTGCCAACTCCGTAGTTTTTTAACCTTAGCTTAGCAGACAAGCAACCATTGGCTAGATTGACCATAAGACTTGATTCACCCCCTAGCATGATGTGCAAGGCCAAATAAGAACCAACCCCCGATGGCTGATTTGGATCTGTGAACTCAGCCAAAGTGGATTTGATGGCCTGGAGTCAAATTAAGATCAGAAAATGTAGATCCAGCTCAGCTAATCTCATCACCCTTTGTGGTTGGCTTGGAATCCATCCGCTGCTGATTTGACAAGCTGGCTCCAAGGAAAACTGGGAATCCACTTTCAGCAAGCTAACAAAATTGCAATTGGCTTTGGATTAGGCCTGAAGGAACCTGGCTTTTTTCCATCTCTATTTTGGCTGCCGCCGCTTTTAGTAAGTGAGGTGACAACTTCAGAATGTCATGCTAACATTCCCGTTGGCCTGAGTGGTTCTTCTGTTCTCCCTGCTAAATAATCTTTGGCTTGAAACATTCCTGTTGGGGATCTTACCTGAAACTCACAGTAAAGAGAAAGTATATTTGATTATTCATGGATTAACCGCAGCTAGAATTGTATTTGCTCAAAATTGGAAAAGCAAAGAGATTCCTACTGATGAAAATGTGATTAGAAAATATTAGAATAGCTAATAGATTAGTGAAATACAGAAAATAGGTTTATAGAATTAAACATGTTAAGAAGAGGAATGTTATAGTAATAGAGATATTATGTATATTAGGAAGATAAGAATAAGATAAGAATAGAGAATTAATACCAAAGTAATGAACATGGATGTAAATTTTAATTGTAATTGCACAAGATATGTACACGCAGACGACACACCATTAAATGGAAGATGAATTGTATGTACTTTAAATAAAATAAAATAAAAATGTACAGAAAAATAAACAAATAAACTTTTTGCTTGGTGAAATTGAGGTCCACGGCGCCCATCACTCTGAAATAGACCACTTGATTGCATGCCAAGGTTAACACATCGCCGAGCACTTCGCTCTGCCTGCAAACATCACGGTTGTCCACTGGTGGTTTAGCTTCATCCAATATCGATTCCATATGTGGTTGGGACATGTGCTTTCTACATTAGAAAGAGAAATGATGACTTTTGCAACTCGGCTCTCGTGCCGTCAACATTTCTTCTGAGGGTTCCTCCTGCAAGAGGAGGAAGAAAACAAAAAGGTGAAGCGATTACAAATCCACTCATTTTCAAAGCAAAACAAAGAGACACACAGGAAAGGGGAGAAAATGTATGGGTCAGCCCTCCCTCTTCCCTGGGATATGATGCACTAAATATGTCGGATGGCCGTTGAACAGACAAGGGGTTTGTTTGCAATCCAGCTGAATGAGGGACTTAACGTATTTCAAGGAAAGAATGGTGGATGAAGCGAAATAAATTTGCAAAGCAGCCACAAGATTTCCTCCATTGCAGCTGTGAGCTATTACCAGCTCCAGTAAATCATTCAGAGCTGTGCTTTTAAAAGTGTGAACTGATAGTCTTCTGGGAATAAGTTGGGAATTTGGGCAATTCATCATCTTTCCTTGGAAGCCAGGAAGAAAAAAAGAAAAGAAAAAGAAAGCTTCCATGCTTAAATTTAAAAATGCTCTATAATTCCTGAGTCTGCTTTTTCCCCCCTTCTAGCCTTTCAAACTGATGAAGAAACAAACATTACAAATCTGTTCCCAACTTCACAGCAAACTTCTCTTCCAAAACAATTATCTGATATCCAGAACATGCTTACCAGGACCTCAGTGAATATTTTGGGTGAAATTTATCTAGCTCACCTCTGGATGCAAATGTATTTGCTTTCTCAATTACAAACAATTCACAAAGCAGAACATAGTTATTCTTAGAAAACCCCAGTATAAATATTGTACTATAGTTATCCAGTGGAGTTTGTTTTATACATTTTTTCTTCTTCTTCTTCCATTCAATGATATTAGGTTCTTGGAGACTGTCTGAATAAGTCCCTCAAAGGTGTTTCCCCTACCACAGAAGTGATTTGCCATTTCCTCCTTCCTAGGGCTTAAAGTCAGAGGGACGTGGTAGCTCAGGGGCTAAGACGCTGATCTTGTCGATCAGAAAGGCTGGCAGTTTGAATCCCTAGCACCGCTTAACGGAGTGAGCTCCCGTTCCTTGTCCCAGCAGCTTCTGCTAATCTAGCAGTTCGAAAGCATGTAAAAATGCCAGTAGAAAAATAGGGACCCCTTTGGTGGGAAGGGAACCACGTTCTGTGCGCCTTCAGCATTTAGTCATGCCGGCCACATGACCACAGAGACGTCTTCGGACAGCGCTGGCTCTACAGCTTTGTAACAGAGATGAGCACCGTTCCCTAGAGCCAGAAATGACTAGCATGGATGTGTGAGGGGAACGTTTATCTTTAGGGCTGAAAGTAAGTGATTGGCCCAAGGTCACCCAGCTGACTTTCGGCCTAAGGTAGGTCTAGAACTCATAGTCCCCCAGTTTTAGCCTGATGCCTTTTAACTGGCATTCAAAAAGGTACAAAAATGTGCAAAATGAACTGCCTCAATTTGTGTATGGTTCTCTACTTCAATAAACTTCTATCAGGAAGCATTGTATCATTGAAGGGTTACCCAATCAAAATCTTGTTTAAGGGTGAAGAAATTGAAGAGGAGGAAGATCTTGAAGATACTCATATATCAGAAGAAGCAGTGGAGGGAGGATGTACAAAGACCTCTGTTTTCAATGGGGAAGAAAGGTTTGCGGAGATCTGGGTAATATAGAGCCAGAAGACATAGAGAATTCATGATTTTTAATTTAGAATCCTTCCATGTCAGTCATATTGAGTAGATCACGTCCTCAGGAAAACTAAAACTATTTTTATTGGCTAGAGTAGCAGAATCTTTCATTGTGGTTTATTTATCTCTCTCTCTCTCTCTCTCCTCGCCCCCCACTTATACTCATGTGAATTAGGGAGGTATCTTCTGCATTCTTTCCTCATATTTGGGACTTAAAACCTGTTCTGTTCATTGTTCTGTTAACAGATCTTGCCTGTCTCATCAAGGTCATCTTCGATACTCCCAAGACTGAAGGATTCTTTCTTCAGCACTTAGGATTTGACCAGGAGTTCAATCTTGTTGGTACCAACACGCTGAGGTTGCTGTATTAATATCAATGAGTGAACAAATGTGCTTTGGGTGCAGCCCTTTGCCAATATTGTAGGTGAAGAAATGGCAGAACTTGGAAACAGAGTGAAAAGGGCATAGAATCCCAACATAGCCACAAGGGAACCAAGTCCAATCCCTTTGTGAGCCATTCACTCTTACTTGACTCTAATCAGGTGCTGATCATAAATTGAGCAGATTTCTGTGCAGGGGCTTTTAGCAATAAATCAGTTTAATCAAACCTTCATGTGTGGATCTGACAGTATTCATCTCTTTCTGTCGGCAATATGGAAATATCTCCTGAACATGTCCTAAACTTGCCGCTCAGCTACTCAAAAGTCACAGTGATAAAAACCTTTGCCTTTGAGTCCATCTTAGGCCAAATTATTGTGGGATATTGAAGGATAGGTTTCATCATCCTTCTCAATCACTAGCATGTAGTGATTTTGGTGAAAGGCACAGAAGAATAACTAGGAGAGCCTTGTTGCTCCGTGGTTAGCCGTACCATCTTTTTAACTCAGATTTTTCTGTTTCAACCCCTCCAAAAATGACTAAACAAGACACAAAAAACTACACTAACATATGTACCAGCTATCATTCACAAATAGCAAATATTTGCCCAATAAAATAAAAATCCAGCCACTTCATTCTTGTGAGCTGCTGGTAGTAACTCCTTATCTCATCAAATCTTGTATTTTATTTTATTTTTAGTCTGTAATCCTTTTAATCACAATTGCCTAACCACTGTAATTATGGCATTAAACTCAATTCATGTGTGTGTATATATCTTCAATCTCTCTCTCTCTCTCTCTCTCTCTCGTAGCACCTTGAATTTCAGTGAGGCTTATGAGAACATTATTTTTGCCTAAAAATAAGTATTATTGCATTTTTTTTATTAATATTATCCTTCTTTCTCATAGTGAGACAGACTCACTGGCTTTAATTACACAACTCTGAAGAAACAGGAGAGGGAAGAAGGGAGGAGAAACCCATGCTCCTAAAGATATGGAAATTGATTTTAATGCAACTGTGGCATTCACAACTGATTATGGAGGGATAATTCAACAGGCTGGAAGAGAGCAATTATTTTAACGGCTATGAGCATATTGTTACAAGCCACCATTTGTACCTCACCTATGGCAAAAAAAAAAAACATCTGGGATAAGAGGGCTGTTTAATGGTGTCTTTCTTTTATTGTACATCACAGAATGATGACGGAGAGTGATTTTCTCTTCTTTAGGATGAAAGGAGAATGAGTTCTTATTTTTTTTCCTCAAGAATTATGGAAAGCTCAGTTGAAACTCTTATTTTTTTTAAAAGCTGTCTGCAAGCATAATGTAGCTGGACACGACTCTCTGAGAATTGGACTTGAAGTAGGCATTAATGCTAGGAAAAAACAATAAAGGTGGTCCTCAGTTTAGGACAATTAGGAACACAATTTCCATTATGCAACACAATTTCCTAACAAAGGGGGGTTGTTAGGTTGTTGTGAGTCATGCCTGATTTTACAATCTTTTTTCTTGATGTGGTTATAAAGAAGATCAGTTGCTGAGTGAATCATGCGCTTATTAAACCAATCTGGCTTTCCCTGTTCATGTTGCTTGTTGGAAGTTCTATAGGAAAGTTTCTGATGGAAATCACACGACCTTGGGATGCTGCAACTGATCATAACAACATGCTTGTTGCCAGGCATCCAGTTTCGCACATGTGACCATGGAGGATGCTGCGATGCTCATAATTTTATGAGCCCTGGTAGTCAGGAACTAAATCACTGTGGAAATGATGGAAGTGTTCTTAATATTTTGTGGTCAGAAGATGAGGTCATTTTGTTCTGGAAGGAGGAGGAGAGGAGGAGGAGGAAGAAAGGAAGAGGAGGAGGAGGAAGAAGAAAGGAGGAGGAGGAAGAGAAAAGGAGGAAAAGGAGCAGGAGGAGGAGGAGAAGAGGAGGAGGAAGGGGAGGAGGATTCATAAATGAAAGTGACTATACATGTCCCAGGATAATGTTGCAGGACCCAACATGGACAAGAGATTTTTGTCTCCTGAGCCGACTTGTGCTGGAACCCATTCTCAGGGAATTTCTCTGGTTCATGAACATGATACCCCTGAACATGAAAACAATATTCTATTCCCAACTCCAGAATGAAGATCAGCCTGGGTCCTTGTTTTTCTTTTTTTGTCCAAACCTCTATTCCTATCACCATATCTCAGCTTCAATGCCCCTTGCTGAACATCTCCCGTAACCATGCTGAAAGCATGTGGGTTTTTTTTCATTCAACAATCCACATAACATTGAAAGATTTGAGAGTGGTTCTAATTAAATGTGCTAGTGATATTAGCAAGGTGCAGATCCTATCAATTTCTTTGATGGGCTAGTCATCCTTTAGCAGAAAGCTGTATTTTCATGCCCTTTCTTCCTTTCTTGATTAATAAAGACAAATTTCTTTCCATTCAAACACCATCACTCATTATTGCTAGCGTACAAGTGTGTATCTCCTAACAGCTTTGACACAGAATGAATTTTATACAAACAATGAAAATGCAGTTTAAAATGGGGGGAGAGGGGAAAAGAAAAGTTGTTAAAAGTCAATTAGGCTGTTTCACACCTTTTCTTCTGAATCCATTTGTCCTTAAACAGATAAAAATCATGTATTCAAATGAAACAAGCAATTGTTCCTACTCCAATCTGTCTTCTCCTATTGGTAGTAAAGGCCCGAAATCAGGCATAAGTGAAAACTGCCTGCTTGATAACCATGTTAAGCCATGGTTAATTGAATCATAGCTAACTGCAGGATTTGGCAACTTTTGTAGTAGTAGTTTATTGATTGATTAGTTTTGTGACCTTATCGTTAAAATAAACAACTTTTGTAAATATTCTTTATGGGGGTACCCCAAATGACTTCTAGGTCAAAAGAAAGAGGAGGAGGAGGAGGGAGGTGGAGGAAAAGAGGAAGAGGAAGGGGAAAGGGAAGAAGGAGAAGGAGAAGGAGAAGGAGAAGGAGAAGGAGAAGGAGAAGGAGAAGGAGAAGGAGAAGGAGAAGGAGAAGAAGAAGAAGAAGAAGAAGAAGAAGAAGAAGAAGAAGAAGAAGAAGAAGAAGAAGAAGAAGAAGAAGAAGAAGAAGAAGAACAACAACAACAACAACAACAACAACAACAACAACAACAACAACAGAACAACGATGATGACAGGAACAGGAAGAACAAGAACAAGAAGAGGAGGAGCAAAAGGAAGAGGAAGAAGAAAAGGGAGAAGGAGAAGGAGGGGAAGAAATTCTCTGTAATGTTTGAGTTCGAACTGGAGGAACAACATTTACACTGACCATCAGATGTTACTCAACTGAGCTTGACACAGTGATGCTTAGAGCCCACGGAGATTTAAAAAAAAGGCAATTAAATATCAATATCCCTCATTTTAAGGGTAAGCATCCATCAAAGGAGCACCTTGACTTTGGGAAAGATTATGTCGAGATTGCAAGTTGATGTTTCTGCCACAAGACAAAGCAAGCAAGACATGGCCAGCTGTTGACGCGATAAGCAGATGCTACCCCCTATAATGAAGCTCGTGGGGCTAATTTGGGGCCATCTTCTATCCGAAGAGCCGCCTGTGATGCATTGTTTAAATCTATGCTACATTGGCACCTATGTCCTGCCAAAATTGGCATGGCACCTTGGAAGTGGGCAGCCAGCCACCCTAACAGATGGCACCGGAGTCGATATACCAACGCATCAAGGCAGACATGTTCTAAAGGGAGACAGATCCATAAAACAAACAAAGGGGGGTGGGGGTAGAAAGACTTTAGAAGTGCAGTATTAGAGAAACTACAGCATGTTTCAGCTCACATTCACCTGTGGATTTATACCATGGACGTTCACGTCAAGAAACTTAAAAACCCATCTGTAGCTGAAGCTGTTGGTTTGGATTTCAGAAAATATAGAAGACCGCTTAGCCTACTGGGGAGAACATGCAGTTTAAATGTTGAAATTATACCTTCTGCAAAAACCCTATTGAATACAAACTTGGTTCTATGCTCAGATCTGGATTAAAAATTGAATTTGGATTGCTTCCTTTGGTACCCATTAGTTGGGGTCCCAAAAAAATGGGGCTTTAAGCATTACTGTGTCAAGCTCAGTTGAGTAACATCTGATGCTCAGTGTAAATGTTGTTCCTCCAGTTCGAACTCAAACATTACAGAGAATTTCTCTCCCCCCCTTCTCCTCCTCCTTTGGACCCCATTAGTTGAGGTCCAAAAAATTGGGATGGTGCTAAAAAGTATGCTTTATTGACTAAGCCGCAACTAGCTGAATAGCCTTGTGCAGGTGGAAATTAAGTTTGCCAGTCCTAATTATGAACAGGAATTTGGATTAACAGCTGATTCCAAATTACTTGAGAGCCTGTAAGGTAACCTGGTTGCAAAAACACCAAATTTTATTTTAAGTTGCCTGGATAGTAGAGCCAAATAATGAAAAGTTTTTATTCTTTTTAATGTTGTGTTACTAGAGAAAGGCAAAGAGAACACTTAGAATAGAAACAAAATCTGATGGGGGGGGGGGGGAGGAAGCTTCCGAGAGTTAGCTTTGGGGGAAAACAAGAAAATGAAGAGGACATAAAGATAAAAAAAGAAAAAAATAAGAGAGAGGTCTCTGTCTATGCAAAGAATGGTCTGGCAAGAGAATCAACTACCCAGGGATGATTGTGGACTTCCTTAACCTTGATGTGTTCCAGAAGAGGCTACACAATAATGTTGTATAGGTACATGCAGTTGAATTTCTGGAAAAGAACAAAGCTTGGGTTTCATGACTTCTTCCAATTACGTAATTCAGTGATTAAACAAAAGTTGGTAAGCAATTTTTGGTGGTCTAATTTAATGGTTTAATCAATCAAGAGCATGGACCTGTCTGAAATGGCATAGGGTCTCCTATTTGAGCAGGGGGTTGGACTAGAAGACCTCCAAGGATTCTTCCAACTCTGTTGTTCTATTCTATTCTATTCTATTCTATTCTATTCTATTCTATTCTATTCTATTCTATTCTATTCTATTCTATTCCATTCCAGAAGACATCCAATGTCCCTTCCAGCTTCCTTCTGATTGGATCAGTGGATTAGCTATCATTTTCCCCATCTTATTGTTTCCTAAAAGATAAAACTGTACAACGAGAATGCATCAGGAAAGCTCTGCAGAGCATGGATTCCTTCCAAGAAAGCTCAGAGCATCACAGAAATATATACATTTTTTTTAAAAATGTGAGTGATGGGGAAAGAGAGAGCAGGAGAGAGAGAGAAATATACCCTCAAACCTTCAAGCATGGACTCTGTGACATCTGCTACAGCATTGTTATCCAACACCATCCTTTTTTTTTTTTAGTGTCAGAAATCTATAATAGCCTCAACTTTATTTGTGAAATATCGGTTGTGTCGGCAGAGCTGGCAGGCAAAGACTGGCAGATGCTTGAAGTTCTCCTCATCTTCGGCTTAATGCGGGCTCTCTCATTACACCCGCTAGAGCTGGGGAAATTATTTCTTCCTTTTGCAAAGCTGACATGTGGCCATCTGTCTCAGCGTGGTTATCAAAACTAATATGGTAATGTGGAAAAATGAAAGTCTTAAACGATACCTGGCAGCTACCAGAAGATGAGATGAGATGAGACAAAAGGAAGGGAAGGGAAGACCTCAGACCCAACAGTGCAAAGCTTCCTCAAGTCGAGGAAAGATCCACTCTGGCAGTGGTGGGATTCCAATTTGTTTTACCATCGGTTCTGTAGGTGTGGCAGGAGAAGGATGCTGCAAACTCCCATTCCCTCCCCACCCCACTAACCTGATTTCCAGCTCCATTCTCCTGTGCAGGGCAATCAAAGAAGACTCAGCTGATCAGCTGGGACTCGATGGGAGGCAGAGAATAGATGTGAGCTGGAAATGACTAGCACATAGGTGCAAGGGGAACCTTTATCTTACCTTAGGTTTGACTAGGATTTCAGAGGATAAGAATTTGGAGCCCCGCAGAAAACACCCCAAAGCTTTTAATGAATGGGAGGTACAAACCAATTGTGTAGAAAACGCTGTTGGATGTGGTGATCCTTCTTGGAGAATTTCCAAGGGCCTTAGAAAACCTCGCACCCAGGAAGGCTTGTCAGATGATGGCTATGCTAAAGCTTTCAGGGGCTGAGAACATTCTTTTCATCTGACTGTGCTTTGGAATAGATTATCCATTATTTCTATAGCTGCTCTCAAAGTTTTATTGTGGCTCTTAACATTTATGCCCTCTTCTGCTATTTATCTTTATTTGATTTTTTTTTTTTAGGGGAAAAATATTATTTGATCATGTTTGTTGGCAAGTTCTCTTCCTATTAAACAGAAAGACAAATCAGTGAATACTGCTATAGAAACTGCCTTATAGCTGGTTGGCTTTATATATATATATCAAGATACAAAAAGAGCCAAAAAAACAGACAGAAGATATTAGAAGCAGAACACAGCAAACTCCAAGACCAATAAACACAGACCAAGACTCTCAACCAATCAGAATGAAGAAAAAACCATTCTGACACAGCAATAGGCTGCCCCAAATTTAAATCTGAAACCACTGTAAAAGTCTAACTCACAGACGAACACAATACAGAAGCCTGATGATGGCAGATGAGATTCTGCTGAAACGTTGCTACAACTTTAAAAGCACCACTACTATGACGTGAGAAAATACCCAAACAAAGCTGAATGCCATACATGTAAGTACCCGCGAAAACTTAAGAAAAAAAAAAACACACACACACACACACACACACACACACACACACACATATATATATATATATATATACACATATATATTCATTGATGATCTCCAGCGTTTCAGAGCCAAGCCTTTCCCAGTTTCTTTAACTGAAGTAATTGGAGAGTATTCCAACAGTTATTGTAAAACAAAGACCCAGCCCACTGGTTGGCGATCACTGGTCTATGGAGATTCTCAATCATCCAGATCATAGAAAAAAGCACCTTTGGAATGACCTCAATATATTCTCCAAAACTCCTGAAGGCAGGACAAAGAAGCAATGTGTCTGAAGGAGATCTGACCTAGAAATAAGTAGGGAATTTCCTGACCATGAGAATAATTAACCAGCAGAAGAGCTGCACTCCTGGAGTTGTGGGTGCCTCCATCATTGGTGGTTTTCAAGAAAAGTTTGGACCACCCTTTGTGTAGAACCCCCTACCCTTGGAGATCCAGATGAAGCCATGTTTTGGGGGGCTTTCATAGGATGTTGAAAGTCTAGTTGTTCTCCCTGGGCACTGGGCCAGGTTGTGGAGGTGAGCCAATCTGAATATTTTGATTATATGTGGGTTGAGTTGCATTGGCTTGTGTTTCAAGAATCTACATTTGTTTTCCATTATTTGTGAGCTTCCCAGAGTCATGCCTTGAGTGAACAGCCATATAATGTAAACGGAAACTGAGGAAAGCCACACACAAAGAAACCTTCACAGAAACCAGAAAGGTTCATCTTACTCAAAGTGGCCATTTTCTACATATGCTTCCTCTTACTGAAAATAGTAATCCTATAAGGAAAGCCTGTGGTAGAAGGCAGCTGCCATTTTTTAAAAACTTGTCTTATGGACATGGCCTCTTGTTTTCCACTTGGAAAGGAGCAGGGAATCTTAGCATGGATTTAAAAGATCTCCATCTCTCTCTACAAATCGGTCCCCTTAGACTTCTAATTGGGCCTCCATGGGATTTCTGCTTTAAATACAGATCAGCTGAAAAGAACTGACATGGTGTACAGTTTCGCCTTTCCTTCCGGGTCTTAGCTTAGTCAGATGCATCCCAAGGATGGTTTTCATCTCATTGTTAACGGGCTAACACGCGCACCTACTGGAGATGCTAATCTTGTTAAGTAAAAAGCACAAGTGTATACTACTTTTGTGAAGCGCACAACAACCTTAATTTGGAAGGCATCTCATTTTATATTTGGCAGGAAGGCGCCACTTGCAAGCCACACCATGAATGACAAAAGATACAATTTAGAGCGCAGATGGTGGTATAAAATAAATTGCCATTTCCTCCATAGAAATACAAGCAATTTGGCTGTGTGAAGCTGCATTTCCAGCCGAGATCCTTGAAACAGATGTCGAGATTGCTTGTGCTGGGGAAACTTTTTAGGGGAAGGCAAAATGTTCAGGTAAGAAGACTATTAAATAGATTTTTAGTACCCAAGACTATCTACCAGAAGATGGGGGAGCTTAGCACAGCCATGTTTTTCCTTGGACACTAGAGATGACATCCAAAGTAGTTCTGAAAGGTCCATGATGTTCCTCCTTTCTTAGATATGTTTTCTGGCTGTGGAGGAAGAACAAATGCAAAGCTATTATTGAGAATACAAAATCTAGCTACAGTAATAATTAAGACTGGGGAAATCCATACATTGGATGGATTTATGAATGAGTCTTTAATGTCAGGTTCCTCAACCTTGGTCATTTTAAGATGTGTGGACTTCATGTCCCAGGGGAATTCTAGGAGTTGAACTCTACACTTCTTAAAGTAGTCCAGGTTGAGAAACATTGTTTTAATATTATGTATGAAAAAGACGATAGGATATAATGAATTGGGCTGGATGAACCATCTATCTGTCTATCCATCTACCATCTATATCTGTCTATCTGTCCCTATCTCTGTCTGTCTTTCTATATTTATTTCTAATCTTTTCTTCATTCCTCCCTTTTTTCCTTCCTTTCTTTTTCCTTCCTTTCTTTTTCCTTCCTTTCTTCTTTCTTTCTTTCTTTCTTTCTTTCTTTCTTTCTTTCTTTCTTTCTTTCTTTCTTTCTTTCTTTCTTTCTTTCTTTCTTTCTTTCCTGCTATTGTGCTAATATATCAAAACACCCCCACAAAACAGCATATACTGTAGGTATCCATCAGATAGACAGATAGAAGAAAACGAAGGAGAGATGTGGTTGAATTAGT